>NJPR01000022.1:0-183279 GCA_002946385.1 Rutstroemia sp. NJR-2017a WRK4 | reverse complement strand
GTGATCCTTTTTAGCTAGTTTTATCTTTAAAAAGTATTGATTTCGAGCTAATCGGTACTGTTCTTGATAAAAACCTTGATTATTTTGACTATTTTGGATTTTTAGTCTTCTCTGAGCTAGTATCATCAATTTTCTTAGACTTTTTAGCTCAGGAGTCCACCAGGGTTTAGCTTTGAGACTTGGCTTAATCTTAGAAATAGCTTTGCTAGCTGCTAGTTGAACTAGTGATGATAGTTCGGAGCTAATCGATTCTAGATAATCTTATACCACTTCGTCTAATTTTAGACCTTGTCGGGTGAAATCCGGGGGAGAATTAGCTAAAATAGCTAAATTATTCGAGTTTTTGACTAAATAGTCCGAAAATAGGTCCTAGTCGGCTAGCTTTGTATTAAAATGAGCACTAGCCAATTTTTGTCCATTTGGAGGTACTAGCTCCTTCTTCCCTTTTATAGTAAATAAAATAGGTAAATGATCAGATCCCAAGTCAGCTAGTACTTGCCAGTCATCAATACACCCGGCTAAACCTTGTGTAGCTAATGTAAGATCTAAAACTGACTTACTAGCCCCCCTAAAAAATGTAACAGTCCCGGGTTCATTAATTAGTTCCAAGTTTTGCTCCTCGATCCATCGAACTAAGGTTGTACTAGCTTGACTAGTTCGGCTATTTGGGTTCCACCAGGGGTGGTGGAGGTTGAAATCACCCAAAATAAGTGAATTAGCCGAAATAGTACTAGATAGTAGGCTCCTTTCCACCGTTTTAGTCGTAATCCCTTCGATTTGACTAATCTCGTTGTAAATATTAACTAGTTCGAGCGTATTGCTTTCTTCGGCTACTAATAGGACTAGTAGGTCAAGGTCGATGTTCGAAGAAGCTAGTGTAATACTAGGTATATAGGTTTTCGAAATATAAACAAGTATTCGAGATCTAAATCCTATAGTAGCTAGAAGGATTTGATTGAAGCTAGTATAGGAAATCGATCGACTATTCGAGTAATCTGAGTTCTCGCTTATAATCCAAGGCTCTTGAACTAAAATTAAATCGATTTTTAGCTCGGTAGCTAGTTGTAATGCTGATTCAGTCGTAGTCGAGCTTCGATTTAAATTCACTTGGAGGATTCGGGTATTTGTACTAATTATAGGCTAGCTCCCTTGATAGCCTTGTAAATTTCATACTCTTTGGAAGTGGAAATATGATTATTTTTGCAATTAGCACATTTTGGTGCTAAATGGGGGCATTTTCGACTATTTAGCTTGCAAATCGAACAGTAGTACTGTTATATAGTATGAAGTTCACTACAAAGGCTACATTTAGCCCCTTTTCGACAAAATTTAGCCAAATACCCAAATCCTTGGCAATTAGTATATTAGATGGATTTAGAAGTAGTTAAGAGCTTTTCAGTTCTAATACTAATTCCAGCTATCCAAATCCGGTTCCTAATACACCTCTCAACTTCTGCTTCAGTAGCGAATGAGACTATTACCGAGCCTACTCGTTTAATAACTCGATTTTCGGCTGAGGATAACCAATAAGGAGTACTAATAGGTTTTAAATTCAGATTTGAATTAAAAGTTTTTAGTTCGTCCAATACTAGCTCCATTCCATTAGGTGTATTGAAATCCAAAGTGGGAATTCTGTGAAGAACTACTTTATACCAAGGTTCATCCTTAACTATTGATTTAAAAGTAATTAAATATTCCCAAATAGCTCTTTTCTCGATTAGAAAATCAGAAGTAAAAGGATTAGTACTAATAACTACTAGATTCTTCTTATTACTAGTAGTAGTAATAGACGAAACTACTAGTCCCTTAATACTTTTTTCCAAAAAAGCTTGATTAATAACATTTCGAAGAGCTAGTGCCGAAAAAGAAGTTTCTAACTTTCGAATTAGAATTAGTCGATTTTGGATTTTAGCTTTTTTCAGAGCTTTGTTGACAGTAGTCCAGTTTCCAGGGGCACTATTATTACCTACTAGTACTACAGAGGCAAAAGTGGATCCAGAAGTCGAATTAGCCGAAGGAATAGCCGGGATAGTATCAGTAGTAATCGAATTAGTTGGATTTTTCGAAGGGTTTTTAAGAATTATAATATTAGCACTATTAATAGTATTAATTGCTTTGATTTTAACTTCGATTTTTCGAGTAGTATATTCCAGATTGTTGATTTGGGAGGCTAGCTGATTTGTAACCTTTTATAGCTTTCCTAATTCGGTATATTCTCTAAATATCTCGATTAAATCGAGGATTTGAGTTTGTTTATTATATGATTTGGTAGCTGAGTAGGCTTTCACTAGTAAATCATATACCTGGAGGATTTTAGCACTAGCTAGATCCGGAGTAGTCGAGGGTTCAATAGTAGAAAATCGAAGAGTTTTACTTGGTTGAGAAGGAGTGAAGGCACTAGCCCGTTTAGGAAGGCGGTAGGTGTTTCTGCTGGGGCTAATAGAAGTAGTATTAAGTAGGTCCGAGTTGAAAATCTCATTTTGGCCAGATATATCCAAGTTTGGGTTGAAAATCGAAGTAGTAGGTAGAAAAGGAGTACTATCAATCTCTATATCTCTATTAATAGGAGGAGAGGATCGAATAGTCAAGCCGCTAGCAGGTCCGGAAGTGTATTGATAGGTAGGGGTTGAAGGAGGTTCGATTTGGATAGGATTTTGAGAGGATAACTCTCTCAAATCCGTCATTTTGGCCAAGGTAGCGATATCTCAATAACTAGTAGGCGTATTGATAAGCGGGCTAGCAGGTTCGATCCGCAGAAGCCTAATTAGTCAGATATAATATTGAAATTAATGATTTTGGATTCGGAATCGTTTTTTTCGAACTTTGTAAATCTATTAAGAATGAATATGAAAAATTATATAAAGAGAAAGAGTAGATATATTAATTAATTAGTATTATAGATATATTAATTATATTTATTAGGAAAAAGAATAGAAGTTTATATTTTTATATTGATTATTATAAACTTAATAAGATTATAATCAAGAATCAAATATTATTATTACTTATTAATAAGATATTAAATAAACTAGATTAAACTAAAATATTTATAAAGTTAGATTTGAAAAATATTTATTATAGAATTAAGATCTAAAAAGATAATAAATAGAAGATAATATTCTAAATCTATTATAGATATTATAAATATTATATTATTCCTTTTAACTTATTAAATATTCTAATTACTTTCTAAGTTTATATTAATAAAGTTTTAATAAGATTAATCGATATTATTTATATAATCTATTTTAATAATATTCTTATTATAATACTTAATATATAAAAAGACTTAAGTTAATCTTTAGAATTCTAAATTAAAGAAAGAAGAAGATAATAAAATCGAAGATCTTATTATAATCAAGATAGATTATATATCTAATATATATAATTCTTAAAGATATAATTATAAAGTCTTATAGATTTATAATAGATATTATAAATCTATAATAGATATTATAGTTTGAGATTTCAGATTATTATCTATATTATAAATATATTATAGATACGAATTGTTATACTACCTTTCTATTTAATAAAAATATATCTTTATATTTATTTTAATTATTTATTATATACTTCGATATTTTTCCATTATTCAATATATTACTATATAGTATTATAACTATCTAGATAATATAAGATTATTAAATAACTATATAGATATATATAATAATAATATTACTTTTTCTATATATAAAGTATCGAAATTATATTCAATTAGTAATTAACTAGTATAGAGAATAGATTATAAAGAAAGAGTAATTCCTATTTAAAAACTATAGAGTTTTTAAATTATAATCTATTAATTCTTTCAAAAATAGCAAATCGAAAACTTGCTATTATCAAAAAGAGGAAGATTGTTTTATCTAATTAAATATATATATACAAGATTGTTTATATAACGAAAGTAGGTTTAGTTATTATAATTATTTATTAGTAGTTAACTAGTATTTCTTAGAAAGCTAATATAGTATAATATATTATAGATATTACTACTGATTTTAATATAAATTCTTCTTTATTAGTATTATTCTTATTTTCTATATTAGTTTGGATTATTACTATTATTTCTTTATAATCTCTTTTAATTATTTTAGATTCTTCTTCTATATTATTACTTTTTCTAAAGTTAATAACTCTATCTAGAATCCAAAATTATTAATATACTTTTTAGAAAGTTATCTATATAATATATATATATTCTCTAGTTATTTATAATAATAATAAGGTTTATTAGAATTATTTTATAAAGAAGAATTCTCTATATTATTATTAAAAAGGTAATATTGAAGTTAGTAATAATTTTTATAAAGAAAGAGTAGAATAAAGAGAGAATATCTTTAAAAACAAATTATTTATAATATAAGTTGAATAATATTCTATATATAGAGAAGGTAGAAGAAATAGTAATTATAATTTATAATAAACTTAATATTTTCGTCTAAATCTTTATTATTATTATTCTTTTATTATTAATACTAGTTACTTTTTTATTATCAACTTTGTAATTAAGAATTATTATTATTATATATATATATTCTCTTTAAAGAAATAGTATTGATAAAAGAATAATAGTGAAAAATACTATATAATAGTAATAGTATTAGTAATAATAATAAATAATTATTATTACTTCTATATTCTATTTATAAATAGAATATATAAATATTAGTAATAATAATAATATCTATAGAATTCTAATAAAATATATTAGTAATTATAATTCAGTTTCTTAGCCAATTTGCTATTATATTATATATATATAAGAAGAGATTTGTTAAAAATAGAAGATAAGAGATTATATAAATAAATAGATAATTAGAAATAATAGATATAAACCTTGTTACTATTATTATATATATTATATATAGAAGTAGTTTAGTCTATTTAATAACAAATCTAGCTAGTTTTCAAAGAATTTATCTATATAAACTATATAGAGTTCTTCTTTTCTTTTCTCTTTTTCTTCTTTATTAATAATAATAATGAAATATTATAAATAATAGTAGAAAGTGGTAATAGAAAACAATATATATATATTATATATAATAAATATGATTTTGATATATTTTACTAATAAATCTTATCTATATACTATAATAGTTAGTATATAAACTTGATAATAATAATATATATTATAGAAATAATAATAATATATTTATAAATAATAGTAAATAAGTATTATTAATAAATAGTAATAATAATTAGTTAAAATAATAATAGAAATAGATAAAACAAATGAAAAAGTAGTAGAATTATATTATTAGTAATAATATATATTTATATTATTATAAATAGTAATATTATATAAAATAACTTACAGATTTCATATTTAAATTCTTTTATAAATTCCAATCTTGATCTTGAAATATTATTTGAAAAGAAAAGAAAAGAAAGAAGAAATATATAATATTTATAAATACTAATTAGTACTAAAGAAGTAAATTTAGGAATTGCTTTTTTATTTTAGATATTATAATATAGTTACTTTCGATATTATTATAATTATCTATTTCTTTATTATAAAGTTATATCTATTTAGAAAGTAGTATTGAAGATCTAGATAATATAGAGTTCTTAAAATAGAAATTATAAAGAAGGAATAAGGATATCTTTAGATTAGAAGTTTTATATTATACTAGATCTATATTATAGCCTTACTATTATATATAATAATAGAGTAATTTATAATATTTCTTATATATAAAGATCTTTTCTATTATATATTTATCTATATTTATAATATTAAAGAATGGAGATTCCTTATTTTCTTATCTTAATAATAGATTCAAAATAGTTTTATATAATTTATCTATAAAGAAGATATTATAAATATATATTATAAATAATAATTCTAAATAGAATAAATAATCTATTTTCTCAAGAATCTTAAATAGTTTAATAATAGAATAATTAAACTTTCTAAATAGATATTATATAGGTAAATAATATATATCTATTTATATATAGTTATTTATATTAAAATCAACTAAGTATTTATACTAGTTTATAATATATAATATATATATTTAAGTTTTCTAGATAATAGAATAGATATATTCAAATACTTTATAATTATATTAGATATAGATATATATTTCTTCGATATTGAAATTATTAATTAGTAAGTAATTATTCTTCTAAATCCAGATAATATATAGAATATAGCTATAGAATATCTCAAATAATAGTATATCTTTAAAAAATAAATATAGTAATATTAATTATATATAATTTATTATAAAGAGGAATTCTAATTAGTTATTCTAATAATAACTAATAAATAGTTGTAAATATCTTTATAGATATTAATTATATATCTCTATTTATCTATTTATTTATAAATAATCAGTAGTTTTAAGAACTTTATTTTAATATTTAATAAACTATTAAACTCTTTCTAAAACAAATTAATAAATTATAGACTATAATCTAGAAATATTATAATTAGCAAGTTATAATATCTATAAATATATAAAAGATATAGTTTAACTTATTTATAAACTATAATTATTTTATAATAAAATATTATAATAACTTGTTTATTTAATCTATTAATAATTATAAAAATAGTATTATATCTATATTTATCGATATTAAAATTATAATAATCTATAATAATATATTTTTATATATATATCGGGATCAAAAATAGATATAATAAATCTGGAGTTTTATTATATAAAATAATATTATAATAATATATATAGTAATTATATATATAATAGATAATATCTTTATATAGACTATATTATAAATAATAATCTTTTAGTAATAATAAGGTTTTCTTAACTCTAAAATAGATTATAGTTATAGATTAATTGATTGATTTATTATTTTAACAACCTTTTTGAGTCTAAGACTATAGTAGATCGGCTAACGGCTGAAAGCCGCTAGTATCTAAGTATAAATAGTGTTTAAATACATTTTTAAGCCAAATAGTAACAAGGGACGGTGAGGAACTAGTCCTAGTAAATGAAAATAACTAAACTAATGAAATTAACAATTTGATAAAAATGAAAATAAAATCGTTCTAATATAAATATCCAATCTAATCGTCAACTAGTTCTCGTGC
The DNA here is from genome assembly GCA_002946385.1 of Rutstroemia sp. NJR-2017a WRK4. NCBI lineage: Eukaryota > Fungi > Ascomycota > Leotiomycetes > Helotiales > Rutstroemiaceae > Rutstroemia > Rutstroemia sp. NJR-2017a WRK4. The sequence goes on along the minus strand of NJPR01000022.1, from coordinate 176,204 downwards.
TAGGTGATATTTTCGGGTACAAATTTTTATCTCGTTTAAATAAGCGATACTAGCTTCGATTCCGGGGATAGTATCAAGAAGAAGTGGAAGTAATAAGTAATTTGTAGCTAGTTTGTCTTTTAGCTTGATCCGGGCTAGACTAAAATGAGAATAACTTAAAAGTAAGTGTTCAGAGATCTCTTTAGCTCTATAGATATATTTATTAGTACTAGTATACCCTAGTAAATATAAATATGATTTTAAATAACCATATCTGATTTTCAACTGAAAGAAGGCGCTAGCAGTAGCTCTTTTGGTTGAAATTGGGATTTGGATACTTTTTCGAATACTAGGTTTAAAAATTTTTAAATAGCTAGTCGAGCTAAGCATGCTAGCTTCTCTAGTAGTTTCCAGAGTTTTTAAAAGAGAATCTGACCATTCTTGGCTTTTAATTCGCTTAATTTGAGTTTCCAAGTAGTTGAGACTAGTTATCTGGGTCACCAGGAGCATTTTAGTTCCCGATTTGGCTAGTAGGTCCGCTTTTTCGTTGCCTAGTACCTCGAAGTGGCCTGGAACCCAAGCTAATTTGATTTTAGTCCCTTTTCTAACTATTTCTCGGCTAGCTTCGTAAGCTAGTACTACTTGATTTTGCTCTAGTTTATCACTAAGCGATTTTAACCTTTGTAAAGTAGCTTGATTATCTGAGAAAATAGTGAATTCTTGATCTTTTTGAGCTATTTCACTTATAAGCTTGATTCCTTCGACTATTCTGGCTAGTTCGCCGTTATAGACTAGCTAACTAGTCCCAATATTCCAGCTCGACCTCTGGATTAGCTCCTGGTTGGAGTTAAAAAGAGCTAGACCAATTCCGATCTCTTTTTGATCTACTAATTCAGACTTATCAGTATAGACTGAGTACTGGTTCGGGGCTAGCAAAATAGCCGAGTTTTTATAATTTTCAGCTTCTAGTTCCTTAGATAGTTTACTAATTTCGACCGAATAAGGGGTAGTAGTCTAGAGTGGAAATTTGAACGAACTAATCGATTCTAAGTACTGAAACTGAACTAACGGGTGTATTGAGTGTCTAATTCGCTTAATTTGAGTTATTTTGGCTATTTCCTTTTAGGTGGGTGCTAAATAGTCTTAAAAATAGTAATTAGCCTTCGGTTTGGCCTAGATTTCTTTGAAAATTAGATGATTTTCAGCTATTTTGAGAGCTCGGAGTGCGTATTGGCGACTAGCGGCGTTTAAGCAAGTTTGGGGAGGTGCTAAAGCAGCTTCTACCTCCATAGGGACTATTGGGCTAGTCTTGAACACCCCTAGTATCCTCCATAGTGCCAAATTTTATAAGTATTGGAATTAACTTTTAAATTTAATTTGTTCTTTCCACTATATAAGGGACCCGTAGTCTGAGATGCTAGTGACGTAAGCGAGGTATAACTGGTGTATAGTATAAGGTGAAAGTCCATTTTCCATATTAGCTAGCTGATTAGCTCTTAAGAAAGCTAATTTAGCTTGACTAATTCTAGTTGAAATATGTTTATTGAAGTGTAAAATATCGTCAAACCAGATTCCTAACCACTTTACTACTTTTGAAGGTTGTATTGACTGATTATTCGGTAATTTAACCGAATTAGTCTCAGTAGTAGCTTGTTTACCTCCGAAAAAATGAATAAGTTCTATTTTAGCCAAATCAAACTCGATACTACTTACTTCTCCCAAGGTGTATAGTTTGCTAGCTTCTCTTTCTAAAATTTTGCAGTTCTTTTTAAGGCTAGTGGAGCTAGTTGCTAGCGCGATATCGTCCATATACAACCAGATTGAGGTAGAAATCGATAGGAATAACTCTTTTATATAAATTAAAAAGAGAATCGGTGAGATCGGACTACCCTGGGGAATACTAGTTGAAATAGGTTGAAAATCCTCAATTTGGCTATTAAAGCTTAAGCGAAGTAGCCGGTCTTCCAGAAAGTGATTAGTCTAAGAAATAAGACTAATTGGAAGTTTTAATCTTTTTAAAATAGTTAGAAACTGGTTTTTTGAGATATGATCGAAAGCTCCTTTAATATCCAAGAATAAAACTGATGTTTTATAACCTTTTAAATAATTTTCTTGAACTTTATTTACTAGTAGTAGCCTGGTATCAATAGCTGATTTTTTAAGTCTTCCACCAATTTGAGAATCGTATAGTAAGTTAGTAGTCTCGGCTAAATAACCTAGTCTTTTTACTAGTATTCTTTCGCTAATTTTGCCTAAATAGTTCAAGAGTGAAATTACTCTATAAGCTTTTGGGACTGAATAGTCAGATTTAACTGGTTTTTTAAGAATAGCTCTAGTTGCTTATTGCTAGTACCGGGGGTGATAACCGAGGTCGATTAGGTAAGCGAAAACCTTATAAAATATCTCCGGAATAGCTAAGTAAGCCTTATTAATAATCTTTTGAATGATTCCGTTTGGATTAGGGGTTTTTCCTTTGATTTTGACTGAATAGGCTAGTGCTAATTCGGAGCTAGCAAGCTTAGGCCAGTTCTAATCAACTGCTTTATAGCCTTCCCAATTTGGACTAGTCGAACTAGGTGGTTGGGGAAAAAGAGTAGATTTCAAAATAGCTCCTTTCTCTTTAAAACTAGTTTTATTTAAAATTGCTGGAAGAGATCGGTTCGAGTAGGATTTGGTATAGCTAAAAGTCTTGAAAATCGATTTAGAATTATTATTTTCCAGAAAAGTGTTCCAGTGATCCTTTTTAGCTAGTTTAATTTTTAAAAAGTACTGATTCCGAGCTAATTGGTATTGTTCTTGATAAAAGCCTTGACTAACTTGACTATTTTGGGTTTTTAGTCTTCTCTGAGTTAGTAACATCGATTTTCTCAACTTTTTTAGCTCAGAAGTCCACCAAGGTTTAGCTTTTAAACTCGGTTTAGTCTTGGGGATAGCTTTGTTAGCTGTTAGCTGAACTAATGAGACTAATTCCGAACTAATCGATTCCAGATAATTTTGTGCTACCTCGTCTAATTTCAGGCCCAGCCTAGTGAAATTAGGGGGGGGGGCTAACTAGAATAATCGATTCTTTTGCAATTTTGACTAAATAATCTGAAAATAACTCCCAGTCTGCTAGTTTGGTATTAAAATGAGTACTAGCTGCTTTTAGTCCATTTGGAGGTACTAGCTCCCTTTTTCCCTTAATAGTAAATAAAATTGGCAAATGATCAGATCCTATATTAGTTAGTACTTACCAGTCATCAATATACCCGGCTAACGCTTATATAGCTAGTGTAAGATCCAAAACTGACTCGCTAGTATCCCTGAAAAATGTAATAGTCCCGGGTTCGTTGATTAGTTCTAGGTTTTGCTCTTCTATCTAACTAACTAGTTTAGTACTAGCTTTACTACTTCGGCTATTTAGGTTCCATCAAGGATGATGAAGGTTAAAGTCACCCAAAATCATTGAATTAGCCGAAATAGTCCTAGGTAGTAAGCTCCTTTCTACCGTTTTAGTTGAAATTCCCTCGATTTAGCTATTTTCGTTATAAAGGTTAACTAGCTCAAATATATTACTTTCTTCGGCTATTAATAGGACTAATAGGTCAGGATCGAGGTTCGAAGGAGCTAGTGTGATACTAGGTATATAGATCTTCGAGATATAAACAAGTGTTCGAAGTCTGAATCCTATAGTAATCAGAAGGATTTGACTGAAGCTAATATAAGAAATCGATCGACTATTTGAGTAGTCTAGACTTTCACTTATAATCCAAGGCTCTTGGACTAAAATTAAGTCGATTTTTAGCTTAATAGCTAGCTATAGTACTGATTCAGTTATAGCTAAGCTTCGATTAAGATTTATTTGGATAATCCGGGTGCTAGTACTAATCATAGGCTAGTTCTCTTAATAGCTTTATAAATTTCATACTCTTTTGAAGTGGAAGTATGATTATTTTTGTAATTAGCATATTTTGGAGCTAAATAGGAGTATTTCTAACTATTTTGCTTACAAATTGAGTAATGATACTATTATATAGTATGGGGTTCGCTACAGAGGCTATATTTAGCCCCTTTTCGGCAAAATTTAGCCAAATATCCAAATCCTTGGTATTTAGTATACTAGGTAGATCTAGAAGTAGTTAGAAGCTTTTCAGTTCTAATACTAATTCCAGTTATCCAAACCCGGTTTCTAATATATCTTTCAGCTTCTGTTTCAGTAGCAAAAGAGATTACTACTGATCCCCCTTGCTTAACAGCTCGATTTTCTATCGGGGATAGCTAATAGGGAGTACTAATAAGCTTTAAATTCAAATTAGAATTAAAAGTCTTTAGTTTGTTCAAAACTAGGTCCATTCTGTAAGATATATTAAAATCCAAAGTAGGAATTCTATAAAGGACTACTTTATACCAAGGTTCATCTTTAATTATTGATTTAAAAATAATTAAATACTCCCAAATAACTCTTTTTTCGATTAGAAAATCAGAAGTAAAAGGGTTAGTACTAGTAATTACTAGATTCTTCTTATTACTAGTAATAGTAATAGAAGAGATTATTGGTCCCTTTATACTTTTGTCTAAAAAGGCCTTATTAATAGTATTTCGAAGTGCTAGTACCGAAAAGAGGGTTTCAGATTTTCGAATTAGAATAAATCGATTTTGAACTTTAATCTTTTTTGGGACTTTTTTGATAGTAGTCCAGTTTCCAGGGGTATTATTAGCATCTGCTAGTGCTATAGAAGCAAAAGTGGGTCCAGGAGGTGAATTAGCCGCCGAATTAGCCAGGGTAGTGCTAGTAATATTCGAGTTAGTTAAGTTTATCTAATTGGAAGGATTTTTGAGAATCGAGATATTAGTATTATTAGTAGTACTAATTGCTTTGGTCTTAGCTTCGATTTTTCGGATAGTATATTCCAGATTATTTACTTGAGAAGTTAACTAATTTGTAACCTTTTATAGCTTTCCTGATTTAGTATATTCTCTAAATATCTCAATTAAATCGAGGATTTGAAACTGCTTTTCATATAATTTTGTAGCTGAGTATACTTCTATAAGCAAATTATATACCTAGAGGATTTTAACACTAGCCAGATCCGGGGTAGTATCAGTAGTTAGTTCAGGAGTAGAGAATCGGATATTTTTTGCTTAGCTGAGAAGAGGTAAACGTATTAGCCTGTTTAGGAAGGCGGTAGGTTATTCTGCTAGGTCTAATAGTATTGTTCGAAGTAGTATTAAGTAGGTCTGAACTGAAAATCGAGTTCAAACTAGATATATCCAATTTGGGATTAAAAATCGTAGTATTTGGAAGAGTAGGACTATTATCTATATCGATATCTCTATTAATAGGGAGCAAGGATCGAATAGTAAAGCCGCTAGCAGGTCCGGAGATGTATTGATAGATTGGGGTTGAAGAAGGTTCAGTTTAGATAGGATTTTGAGAGTTTTCAACTCCCAAATCGTCCATTTTGATAGCGATGGCGATATCTCGACAACTAGCAAGTATATTACTAAGCGGGCTAGTAGGTTCGATCTGCAGAAGTATATATAGTCGGATTTAATATCAGTATTGATATTTTTGGATTTGGAATCGTTTTTTCGAGCGTTTTTTCCTCTATCACCAAAGAATTGTTATAGTTATAGAATTATATATTTTATAAATTAAAAGTATTTACAAATTAGATATATTAGATATAATTATTTGATTATCAATAAATAGTAATCTATCTTTAAATTTAAAATAAGAATTACTATATATTATTTATTATTGAAGAACTTGAAGATTTTTATAATTATGATTTATATATAATATATAATTAACTAGATCTATTAAGATAGAGATTAGATTTAATTTAAAAATATTAAAATTGGATTCTTCTATATAAAAATATAGTTTAAATACTAATATTTATAAATCTAATTATTTATTATAAAGAAATTAATAAATATATATTTTTTACTTCTGCTTATTTTAGATACTAAGTTTATTAACTCTATATATAAAAATATTTATTAGAAAATTATCTTTATTAAAATAATACAAAATTATAAAGTTATAATTAACTAGTAACTCGATCTAGCAAGTTTGATATATATTAAGAATTTTTATAATTATAAAATATTCTAAAACTTTATAATTTATATAAATATAGATTTGATATAGAATATTAATAAGTTCTATATACTAATTATCTAGAAAATATATAATTACTAATATTTCTTTATTATAAACTTTATAATTTAACTTAGTAACTTATATAGTTTTTAAGAAGAATATTATAAATAACTAGTTTTTACTATATTTTTGAGAGAATATTCTAATTATAATATTATCTAATATATCTATTTCCAATATATAAAGAAATATATAATTATAATATTATAATAATAAAGTTGATATTAGTATTTCTTTAAGAATATTAAATATTTGCTAATAATTTAAATCGAAGTTAAAATATATTCTATTCTTAATAAGATTAATTAGTAGTTTTATAATTATACTATAGTTATATATAAAATATCTATAAAAATTGTAAAATCTTAAAAAAGATTGAATATTCTTTATAATTACAAAATATATTCAAGATTATATAATTACAATCTTTTTAAAATCTATTTCGATTCTACTAATTAAGATAATAAAACTAAGATATTTATTATATATAATATCGAACTTATATTTCTTAAAATCGGTTTAGAAATCTATATTCTCGAGATATTATAATATAAAATATATTTATACTTTATACTCTAGTTTATTATTAAAGTAAATCAAGATATTATCTAAATAGATAATATAAAATATATCTAAATAATCAAATAGAATCTTATTTATATATCTTTAATATATTATAAATCTATTTATTAATTCGAAAGATATAATTTTATATTTATAAACTTTATAATAGATCCGAAAAGTAATATACTTTTCAAATATAGAATTTATATAAATATAATAAAATATTTAATAGATATCAAGTTTGATAAATATCTTTATATTAGTTATATAAACTAGTATTTTATTAATAAAAAGTAATAAATAACAATCTTTATAAATAAGAATATTTAATATATAAAAGTCAATATAGAAATATAAAGATTTATTAAGTTTCTTTATAAATAAAATCGAAACTATAAAGAGTATTTAGCTAGATTCTATAAATCCTTTAACTAGATTATTAATAATATACTTTTTTATAATTTCTAGTTCTTATAGAAATATCTTATATAAAAAACTATACTTTAATATTTTCTCTTCTTTACTTTCAAACTAGATTTTATAATTATATATTTAATAAGATAATAGAATATTAGATTCTATCTTAGAGAAAATATAAATATAATCTAAATACTTTATAAATACTAAAGATTCTGAATCTATTTCTATATTTATAATTATAGTTATAATAAAGTATCTAATAATAATAAATAATTAGATAACTAATTCCTTAAATTATTACTTTATAAAACTTCTTTATTATTTTCTAATAAAGTTATTTAGTTCTTATATAGTAATAATAAAGAGTTTTATATTATTTACTTTTTTATATAAAAGATTTAGAATAGTTATACTAATTAACTAGATATCGATAACTATAAATATATATTTTATATATAGTTATTATAATAGTTTAGAATATTAACAAAATATAGTTATTATTATTTCCTACTTTTTTAATTCTTTTTCTATCTTAATTATATTGTTTTTATAGAAATCTAATAATTTGGAATAATAGATAATTAATATCTTAATAATAATAATATTAAGAATTTCGGATTTAGATATTAGTTATAATATAGATATAATATATTTTAAAATTGTAAAAGTATTATTAAAAATTTTAGATTTAAAACTTCGAAGTTTATTTATATAATTCTATAATTCGTTATATTTATATATATTATATTAGTAATTCAAATTTATTATTATTAAGATTACTAATATAAATCCGATATCGAAATTATCAATATAATTAAAAGTAGATAGTAGATTGAATAGTTAATAAAACTTTCTAATTATATAATTAAGAAGAATATAGTTCTTAACTAGTTAGTTATATTCTAAGATTATTTTATAATTATCTAAATAGATAATAAGAAACGGAATAAAGAATTAGATATAGTTATCGATTATAAAGTTAAGAAATATAAATTATTTAATAATAATATTAGATTAATTATTATAATCTTATACTTTAAATAATTTAGATAGTTTCGAAATATAAAATTTAAAGAAAGATTATAGTTTATATAAAAATAACTTATTAATTAATATAAAGTTATTTATTTTAGAGTTTATAAGTATTTTGATAATATAGAAATTTCTATTCTTAATTAGTATATATTCTATAATTATATATTCTCCTTCTAATAATATATATAAATCTAAATATCTTATATCTCTTATTTTCTCTAAAAAGAAGGTTTTATCTAAAGAGAATTTTTTATTTAGAAATATTCTTCTTATTAGATATATATTATTACTTCCCACTTTATAATTATATATTTCTTATTAATCTCTTCTTTAATAATAATATAGTCTCTATTCTTCTAATAATTATTATCTCTATTTCTCTCTAATCTATTCTATATTTTAATTATAATTATATAATAATTTGTAAAATTGTAGAAATAATCTATATCTTTATATAAAGTATTATTCTGATATTACTAATTATAATTATTAGAATGATATTTAGGAATATTAATATAAATAAAGATAATAGGTTTATTAATATTACTATTATCAGAAAAGGAGTTTATATTATTAAGATATTTGAAGAACTCTTTACTTACTAAATATATATTATCTTTATATATAGATTTCTAACTAATTAAACTAATTATATAAATAATAGTTTTATTCTATTTATAGAATATATAGAGATAACAATTCTATTCTATAATTATATTATATTAATATATAAATAATATATATTATTTAAACTAGTTATTAATCTTCTATTCTAAATTTTTATATAATTGAGATTTAGAGATCTATATAAAAGTTACCAAGTTTTGGAATTATTTATAGAATTTCGAAAAGAGTTTAGAATCTTAAATTAGAATATAGTATTTAGATATAGTAACTATATATTTAGTAAAGTTAATATAATAATTAATAAGATATTGAACTATCTTTTCTACTAAAAATAAGAAAATTAGTAATAACTAATTTTCAAGAACTTTAGTTATAAATCCTTCAATCTAATATATAAAATACTATATATACTATATATTATTATATCATTTCTACAAATTATAAATAATATCTAACTATAATTTCCACCAACTTATAATAAATAATTTGCTATTTTTAAATTTCTAACTAATCTTCTATAGTTTTAATAATACTATATTGATTGATTTTAAAAAGAGATATAATAAATTCAATCTTAATATAATATTCTTCACTCTATATATTACTACTAGAACAATTATAACTATTATATTCTTATTATTAGTTATATATACTAGAGAAAGAGAATCTAAAGTAAAGATATTACTTTGTAAAAATATTTACTTTAATATAACTCTGATTTTACTAAATTAGTTATTATAGAATTATCTTATTTTCTCAAGAATATAAATAATATCGAACTATAGTTATTCTTACTTTATTAATAGAGAATTGAATATAGATATTTTTATTTTAAAAACTTTATACTTCCTTTTAGAATATAGTTCTAAATTAATATTAAAAAGGAATATCTCTATTTACTCTTTATAAATAAAGTTATCTATATATTATAATTTATAATCTGATAAAGCTTCTTATTATAAAGAATCTTGATTATTAATAGGAAGTTCGGAAATAGTTATTTAGGATTTATATATAATTTTTATATTTTATATAAAGATATCTTGATTAGATATTATAAAGTTAAAGAATTATAAATAGTTTAAAAAAGGATTATCTTTATCAAATATATTCAGAATAGATCTTCTCTTATTATAATAACAAACTAAAAAAGATCTAAAAATAAAAAGGGATTAATTTTTGATAATTATTTAGATAGTTATCGAATCGATCTGAAGAGATATTAAATTTAGAATAATATAATATTTAATATATAAAAAGATTTAAATTAATCTTTAGAATTCTAAACTAAAGAAAGAAGAAAATAATAAGATCGAAGATTTTATTATAGTTAAGATAGATTATATATTTAATATATATAATTCTTAAAGATATAATTATAGAATTTTATAAATCTATAGTAGATATTATGAACTTATAATAGATATTATAGTCTGAGATTTCAAATTACTATCTATATTATAGATATACTATAGATATAAATTGTTATAAATTATTAAATTTATAAATTAATTATTATTAATCTTTTTTTTTATTATATATAATTAAAGATTTTTTATTAAGTTTTTACTTTTTAATTAATTAATCTTTATTTCTTTTCTTCTTTAGATAATCTTTATTTCTTTTCTTCTTTAGATAATCTTTTATTTATATTTTAAGATTTTCTTTTTATACTTCAAAATTTCAGGAAAAAATATTTTTCATTTTTGTTGATTTTTGGGCCAAATTATCAAATGGATATTTCGCTTGAACCAATTAGAAAGCAACACTTTCTGTAAGAAGGCCTTGTAAAGCCGACGATTAGAAAGCACCGCCTTCTATAGAAGATAAGTCTTATAAGTGGAGGCCGACGATTAATTTCCTTTCACTAATTGTCCAATTTCCATTATCGCCTCACAGCCTATAGCAACAGCTTCCTCGCTTTGAAGCTCCAAAGGGGCTATTTCCGGGAAGACGGCGCCAACTATCTCAAGAAAGCCATTGACCAGCTCTTCACATTCAAAGACCATGTCCAATAACTCGGACATACCCAGTTTAAAGTCTAATTCGACACCAAGATACGCTGCCGGTTCGCCCGAATCCAGTGCCCAGTTAGTATACTCAACACCCGCGAAATGTGTTGCGCCGCATAGCAACGTTGACGGAGCAGAGTCACGAGTTACAACGCCGTCAGCCTGCCGGTTGAGGAATGTAGCACAAGCCTTGCCTGATGCTGAACTGGCGAATGTACTTGCTGCCAGTACAATCATTGAGTTGAGAATTCCCTGGCTGGTGTAATTGCTGGTCGGGACGCTGATGATCGATTCCCCGTCGCTCTTGACTACGGTTACTTTCTCGTCTAGTGGTGGCGAAATGTCTAGACGCTTCCCGACGTGCCAGGGCTCTTCTCTCTTGGCTACAGCGGCTCCAGCACTATCAATATTGCCATCAAGACCATCTGTATTTCTTTTGAAAACTTCTTCGACGGTCTCATTAAATGTATAAGAAACTCCAGTGATAGTTGCCGCAGCAGTACAGTATGTAGATGATCCAGCAGATGGGGGCGGGCATACCCTTGTGAGTGCATTCGAGACGGCAGTATAGAGTGCAGCCGATGATAGGGTGCCTACATTTTGAGTGCTGCTTCCAACTTGCACTGTCGCATGAGGCAGCTCACTGATAGTGTAAGTCGACCCTGTGCAAGAGGTCACTTCAACGTTGTCGTTCTTGCTCACAATCGAGGATTGGCATGCAATGACATCATATCCCACAGTGTACGAGTACAGCCCCGTATTAGTCTCCGGAGGCGGAGTGAAGGTTGGCTTTGGTCCGGCGCCGGTGATCGGTAGACTAGTCCAGGGGCATGGCCCGCCACTGCCGGTAATAGGCGCGACTTGGGTTGTCAAGGTTCCTTGCGAACAGTAACAATAGTCAGGGCCGTCGTTGTCTGGATCTGCATGATTTTCGCAGATTGGAGGCCCTGTAGGCACTGGGACGGAGGACGAAGCAGATGTCAGCGAACTACCTGCGGTGTAGGCTGGAGTGTATGGTGGTAGAGATATTTCGGCGGTGCAGAGGTTGGGAAGACCAGCCAAAGGTGTTTTGCACTGATCAGAGGCGGAAGAGATACTTGTAGACCGCCTTTCAATAGCGAAGCGAGATGGGCCGGGGGTTTGAATAGGAGGACCAGGCATGCCCAATGCTGGGGAAACTGACAAGATTGCTAGAAACCATGGAGCCAATTGACTACGAAAGGTTCCACAAAGGTACATAATGAGGGTCTATTTGGACTCCCAGCCTGTGATTTGGTATTGGGTGAAAGAGAGAAAGAGAATAGTAAGTGGCTTGAAAGGAATAAGTGTGCAAATGGAGTATCGATGATATGGTAGGAGATAAGAAATAGGTTTCCCCACAAAGGAAATATGCAAGTCTTATACTTAACAAGTTTCATTTCACCATAGGCTAACACGACCAAGCTGACTTGCTTAGACGGCCACAAGACCTTGTCTCAGGCTATCATAGAACAGAATGCGGTGATATATCTGGCTCGATCCTCAAAGGAAACGAGGATGATTCCTTTAGTAGGTTGAGGACCCAGTAAACATTGTAAGTTGTACACTTAGTACGACCTTGAGGCTTGAGCCTCCAAGTGACTCATTTTGAGAGTAGGTCTATCGGAACTCCATACTTGTATCGGATCCTATATGATCTATCGGAGAGCTGTTTTCATTTATTCTGCACGATAGGTCTATAGGAGGGATACTGTCATTCTTCCCATAGGAATATGCCTACAATAGGTTCAGATAGGTCGTTGGGAGGTGTAGCCCATTCGGAGTTCCGAATGAGTAAGTCTCCAGCGAATTAGACGCATTCCCAACACCCTCTGATGACACAAATTGGGTGCTACACATCTGTAGGATCAATGTAGGAATCGAGAAAGGCTTCGGGGGGTCAATTACAGCCCTATATTATCTCAGAACTTAATATATATACAGCCACATGCTGCACCGAGTCACTCAGCACTCGCACTCATACTGAGTACGAGTGCTTACTTGGCCCTACAAGCCGGCAAAACATACCCCGAAAATATGTTTCATCGTCTCAAAAGATTATTGCAAGTTGACCATCCCCCGAGAAGGAATAAACGGCAAATTGTCAGCAATGACAAGCAAATTCAACCTCTGAAGGATTGATCCTTTTATATCAAGTGAGGCCTATTGGAAGGCCTCCTGACTGAGTAATATATATATATCTTACTGCCTGCTTCATATCTCTCCGCATTTTCGTTCCCTCCAAGATATCATAGCCCTTTCAAGTCGTTCATTCAGTTTACTATTCTCTCCTTTTATTACACGCTTTGTTAAGTAATAGAATATGATCTTTATTGCAAAATGGAGTATTATTTACACTACTTTCCTGCTCGTCAGCACCTGCGTGTCGGCAGCCTCTGTTCCTAGGTATGTTCAAATTGCAATATCTGATGATTTCGCTGACAATGATAAACAAGCTCTTCGCAATCCCGCGCCAATTCCCTGACCAAGCGATCCCTTCCAACATTTAAAAACTTCGACAGTTTTGCTTCGGGCCAGGCACAAATCACACAAGCGTTCAAAGACATGGCAACGATGGTCAATGCATGCCTAAACGGCGATCCCAACACCTACAAGAAAATATATAGTCACTGGTTCCCTGAAGCCAACCGTGACGATGTAACGAATGTATTGAAAGCGATGGTCAACCCTGCGAGCACGGATGGAACAGGCTCAACAACTTTGTCACAAATTACCGTTGCCAACAAGCCTGAGTTTAGTGAAATATATTGTCAGAGTAATCTTGCATATACTATTAATTCGGCCGCCGGTGATCGAAATAACGCACCGCAAGACCTCACGATAGTCTTTTGTGATACCGAAACATACCATCCTTATGCTTTCCCCGCTCTCAACGACATTACCTGTGCTAGTCTCGACACGTTCACCAGTACGAAGATGCAAACATTTGGTGGATACGCTCTTGTACACGAGCTAGCTCACGTGGCCCAGATCTCCGGCTCAGCTATCAAGCCTTTGAACATTCCCCTACCCAATGAGCCAAGTACAATGTGTTCATATGCGGTTGATTTTAAATACGGTCCTCAGTCCTGTCAAACTCTCTCGACAAACCCCCCAACTTCAAAGAGTGCCGTAGCGAACGCAGACAGTTATGGCTGGTTTGTAACAGTATGTACCTCCCTTTTCTCTTCTAGCTTCCCCAGTTAAGCAGACACTGACAACACCTCAGGAACTTTACTGGACACTAAAGTGCGGGTACGAGTATAGCCCTCCACAGTCAGATCTCAAAGTTCCAAACGCAGTATGCGACGAGTCGAAGCAGCGTGAAGCTTTCAATATGAGATAGAGCGAAAAAGGATTCTTCTTAGGTATCGTATATAATAGAAACTTTTATATACCGACACAATATTAGAGGACTACCCACAAGAATATAATATCATAAATGATACCTATAGTTGTAACGCTAGTTCTTGATCTAATCGGCAATATTTACTGCTCGTTATAACTTCGCATATCCAATTACAATCATGGTGATCTTGAACTACTGAAACAACTCGGTCAAAAGCAGTGATTAGCAAGTATTGACTGCTAGTGAAGATGAGGTAAAGAGCTTACAACTCGCATAAAAAAAAAGATCTCTCCGACATAGAGAAAGTATAGCAAAGTATGAAAATCGCAAAAATCGCCGATCCCCGTCAAGGTCTTGCTATTTCTTCTTGACCCAACCTCTCACCATTAATTACTCCACCGCAGTAAACCCAATGGGTCTGACCATGCGAAGTAGGGGCAGTTCGCCCCATGCATAGGCCTTAGGGGTGCGGAAACTTCTACTGCATTTTCCTGTGTGGCCAGAATGGCCATTTCCCTTCACGTATTCCTCGATAATATCTTCTTTGGTGCCCCAATACAACCACCGCATTGGCTGGCTTCCGGCACCAAGACACATCTCATACTTCTCTCCAACTTCCAAGGTAGACAAATAGCTGCCGAAGAAATATCGTCGTTCTTGACCGTCATAAGATATCTTAGTGTAAACTTTGGTTGCAACATCGACGGAAACAGTAACGTCGGGATAAAGGGTCATCAGATCTTCATCTACATTAACCAAAATCCCCGGGAGCGCATTGATAAGTGTATGCCGCCAGCCGCCCTCTCCGTTGTCTGTTGCCGGATGATAGACGCGGAATCTGCTCCCCATTGTCTGGTTCTGGCTAATGAAGCTGTTTCCCGTGTAGAATGACAATGGAGAGTCCGATTTCCGAAGCGTCATGTCGAGCCGGACAGTAATAGTAGAGCCTTCGGGTAGAGAGCGTGGGATTGGATTTGGTTGAAGAGTACCGACTATCTCGATCTCGGCATCGGGATGACTGTCGGAAGACACACCCATAGTGGCGTTATTCGAAGATATTGCGAGAATTCTGAGGCTATTGCAAGAAGCTGCTACAATGAAGAGTACAACTGGAGTAGCCTGTTTGTGAGGCAGCTTTAGGGCTTTATAAGGACGAAGTTGAGGCAACAGCATTCGTTGTTGATGACGGGGATGATTACGATCGAAGGAAGGAGCTCAGCCTCAACATGCCAACATTTGGCTCCAGCTTCGGCTTTGTCATGAGGCGCCTGTCGTATCTATCCAACCTATAACAAGGGAGTATTTAGTGTCACGGACTGGTGGGAGCTGGGAGACTTACATAAGCATGATGACGTCCACATCTGTTTTAAGCTTGTTTACGTCGGCGCTGGGGGTTCGTTTACGTCGGCGCTCTCAGAGCAGAGCGTACGGGCTGCTGGGAGCTAGGTATGCCGCCTATACTTTGCCATAGACAGATACAGGGCTGCTCCAAAGATATTTAAGTCAGAGCAGAGAAATACCTTAGTTGATCTGTCTGAAGAACTATAGTATAGAGAAAATAAAAGGATTTATACTGCATCCTCAAGAAAGTACTCGATAATAATGATAACAAATCATAATCAACTTAGAAAATCCCAAAGTTATATAACATAGTATCAGAATATCTGATAAAGTAGAATACTTTAAGATTCCCTATGAACCCAGCCCTTACAGATAGCAATTTGCCAATAAAATCAAGGACGATATATCCAAACCTTTAGAAGAAGGCTATATTATCGTACTTCGGTAGTA
Source organism: Rutstroemia sp. NJR-2017a WRK4 (assembly GCA_002946385.1). NCBI lineage: Eukaryota > Fungi > Ascomycota > Leotiomycetes > Helotiales > Rutstroemiaceae > Rutstroemia > Rutstroemia sp. NJR-2017a WRK4. The sequence goes on along the minus strand of NJPR01000022.1, from coordinate 160,261 downwards.
CCCTCCCGAACTCTCTCGCCCAAAGTTTTCCCTTGTTATTTAATAATAATTAAATATTAGGTTTCACACTCCACTTCTCTGCCTCGAACCATAAGGTGGTGCTCTGGCGATGCGATTCCGGATCTATATATATCTTCAAAGCCAAAGACTCCTTACCCAAGTCGAACACCCTGAAAATCGCATAAATTCTCTCTGCTGTCCGTCCTGGCGTAAGGGCCATCTCCTGCATCTGTCAAAGGCAACACCATCAGCAACGCAATTGTTTCATTCAGTGGTCACACATACCATCCGATATTGATTCTTGCTCATGAATAGTCTATCACTGTAATCGCCAGTGGTGGTCTTCACTTCGATTAGATACTCCGGCTTAGCTCCTCTCCACTCATTTTCTAGGTATCCAAGTCTAATCAGTATTTGTGTGAGCTGGCTGGTTGTATCCGCATAGACTATATCGGATGTCTCATGAGAGTTCCAAGCCGTCATGTCGCTATAATTGGGATGGACAGTCGCCTCTTTTCTGATTGTACTTCTCCAGTTCGTTTGGTTGAAAACTCCAGGAAGTGCTTTCATAAGTACTTCGAACACCTGAGAAGCTTAGCGCCGTATGATAAATATATGGGAAAGGGGACTCGGACTTACAAACAACTCCCCTGCAGCACCAATCTTTACGTCGTGGTTAATTTGATTTTGTGATCGTACCCCAAATGCATATGCACGATTGAACCCTGGGAAATTCTGGCCGCTAGAAGGGTACGCCAGTGCATTGCAACGAGGCAGCTCTGTCCGGTTCGCAACCCGAATCACATGGCTAAGAAGCTCCCTATATGCATTCGAACTGTCATAGACTTCTTCTGTAGAGACATTTTGAGGGGCAGGGTTTCTTGATGCTCGTCGGGCTGGTTCTAGTGATTGTGGCGGAATGTAGATAGGTGATGGTGGTATGGAATCGCTTTCGGAAAATTCATTTTCTACTCTGATGGAAGCGCTTGCGAAGCGTGTTTGAGGGACTTGGTCTTGCGCCATAGTATCCTCGGTGACTACTTCGTCTGGCTCATCTGGCTCATCGACGGTTCGTGGAGCAGGTAGTTCGATACCCGGAACCTGTGCAATCCCAGCTTCCTCCAAGAGCTCATCCATGATAGTCAGTGTGCTGTTTAATACATTGCTGAGAATTTCCCTGGATGCTGAGTCGATCTGGAATAACTTTACTAGAGCTTGTGGGAAATGTCTCCTGTAGCAGATTTCCTGACTCTTCTTATCACTAGGGACGAATATCCGGAAGCTATCGTTATGAACTTGGATATGTACATAACCAGTATTCTTGGATATAGACTCAGTAACGCTACCAGTGGAGTGGTGGAGCTTATATCGTATTGATATACCGTTCGTCTTCATTATTGAGCTGGCTAAGAGTCGGTCGAGGAAGACCTGAGGTGTAGCCGTGGCGAGTGGACTACGACTAGAGGCAGCACATCTAATAATAACTTCAGTATGCAGTACTAATTCCATTGAATAATTATGACTTACCGTAGGAGATGGTAAGCTCTATTCTTGAACTTGGTGGTCAGATTCTCTTCAAAAGTTCCATCATCATCGCAGTCTGTTTTTTCGGCACAAAGTCGTGAGAGGAAATTCTTGCTCAATCCCAATGCTTGTAGAAAGGGATCTAGATGAAGGACTTCTTCCAGAGGGAAATCCAAGAATTTGACGCAGCCGGTGAAGATCTTTGCGAGTTTCTCTCTATCATTAATAGCAAAATCATCATGTGAATGCGTCAAAGATGTTTCGTCTTCCAGGCTAGGCCCTCGGGTGGGCAGGATGTTGCAGCCTTTAAGGCACTCCAGGTCGGCCGGCTTCGGATTCATAGCATTGATAGCATGAATGGTTTGTTTAATACTTGCGATCGATGATTTATTTTTACCTAAGCTTTGCAGTCCTTCCACAAGTGTTGCCAACGACGCCGGGGATATTTTTAAGCGCACCACGAAAAATTCTTTGAGCTCTGCTGGGTAGTCTTCGCCTATTACTGCCTTGCCATCGATCAATACAGGGCTGCTCCAAAGAGACTGCGATGGAGGAAACCACGTGGATGTGGAAGGACTAAATATCATTGCCCCATTCTCAAAATTCTTCCTGTATCACGATATTAGGAGCAAATCCTTCGAAATTTAGATGAAAATGTTACTTGCCGTACGGTATCCCACTCCTTTTCTCCAGTGCGGGTTCCAGCAAATAATTTATACAGTTTTGAGACTCTTTCAGCAATATCTACCGTCGGCTTCGCCTTGAGTTTTGATAGAGCTCGCTCATAGTGACCGAAATCTGCATTCTGGATGCCCAAAATACTGTGGAAAAGCTGGCCTATTTTCCGGTTAGCTCGGTAGAGAGAGACAATGGCCAATGGCGTCTCATCAAGCAGATTCTCAGGCCCCTTCCAGATGCAACTATCAATCCCGAGCCAGGAGGGACCTCCGGAGGTTGGTTCAAATGAGCGAGGATGTAGTATGAGATCATCAGCATCAAATGCTTCCCTGTCCACTATGAATAAGCCATGTGCTGTCTTCGATTCAGAGACTAATTTGACTTACACCAGACTGTTCTTGTTACTCTCACTGTAGTGGTCTGCGATCAGCTCGTACGTATTTAATATATCCAGCCTAGCCTCTTCACTCCAAGGCTTCTGTGCTCGAATTTCATGCTGACGGAGAATATCCAGGTAGAACGAAAGATCAATGTTAAAGCGAACTTTGAATCGTTCAAGAAACCTCCAGTCTTCAGGCAGCGCATCTTGACTTGACAGATGGTGAAGTTCCAAGAATGGAAATCCCCGAATCACACCTAGACTTTTCACGCTGGTCTCAAGGGGCGGTAGAGGGAAGTATGTGTGTCTCAGGATTGTTGGTGGAGCCCCTCGACACGCTACCGTTGCGTTGGAGATCTCATCTTCAATTGTAGGCGTCATTTGGATTCTGTAAGTCGACCAGTGTTTTTTCAGCGTTCCGACGATCTTTTCAGGCCTATATTGCAGGATATGTCGGAACTCCGTAGCTAGTGCTCCTGCCGCATACTTCAATTGAGGAACGTCCCGAGCACCTATGACTGACTTGAGCCAGTCCAGCCAGGACAACCCGTGCCGTTGTACATTGGGATTAAATAATTCCATATACTCATCATTCACAAATGCAACCCGACATTCGGGTACCTGTCGCTTATTGTATAGCACAGACTTGAACAGCTCATCCGGGCCGTATTCATCGTTACCTGGCAAATATATGACTTTGGATCGAGGGTTGACCCTATTCCCAAGCCTATCGTATATCCAGAGGCTCGAAAATCTGAAATCATGGTGATTCTTATGATTCCAATACAAGTACCTCAAATGTGCTTTCGAACACGCCAAGTTTAATGGACCTTCGCGACCTCTGGAATACGCATCAAACACACCGTCGATCACTACTTCAGATCTGCATTCGATGGCGCCAAGCGCTGTAAACAAACTTTTCCGCGAGGCATTTGTGATACTGGAAGGGTCAATTGTAACCAGTACATCCTGGGGCACTGCCGGTCCGGTCTTCGTCGGAAAGTACAATTCAAACTTGGCCCCTGAAGCGCAGATCCAGCGCCCATCGATCAAAGGAATCAGAGGCATGGTTTCTCTGATCATTCTTTCAATACCAGTACCAGTGGATCTTTTCAGAATCGACAGGATGAGATTAGCAGCACGGTGGTGCCATTCGTTTTCAAACAAGTTGCTTCTCGATTTCATTTTCGAGTGAGAACTATCTAGATCTTGTTTAATCCTGTGACAAGTTGCAAGATCTTCGATGTCCGGTATTTTGAAGGTCCGCTTAAGAATCGCGATATCTTCCGGGGCATACTCCAATGAAAGGTATTTCCCATTACTTGCTGAACGGTCTTTAAATAGTGGTGAGCCACTCTCATCCAAGTAAGTAGAAGGCAATGTCCGTAAGGTCTCCGGTGTGCGAAGTTCTGAAGTGTCGTGCAGAAGTAGGATGGCTTTCGTACTCAGCTGTTGTACGATTTCCGAAGATAATGATTTCCAGAATGTCTTTGATCTCAGTGATCGCCGGACAGGTAAATACTTTACCCAACGGAAACGAAGCCCTGATCCTTTCCTTTCACAAAAATCGAGCACTGCGCTGCAAAATGTATCTGCAATGTGCATAAGAATCGCTCGGTTCCAGAGTGAGTCGAACATAATCTCCTCCCTGCTAGCTTGCAGAATGAAATCTGCTTGGACCAAAAACTATCACATTCATCAATTGAGAGACACTCGGCTACGGGGGTAGATAGTGACCTTACATTTAAGCCGACAGTGCTTACTGGAAGAAAGGCAAACACATCATGCGAGGTAGGTTGAACTGGGACATCATCGTTGTCCACTGGGAACGCCAGCACCACCTCACAATCATTCACGCCCGGACGAGCAGCATCATTTGGTAGACCTGCTACCAGTGCTCTGAACACGTAGTGCAATAACTCCGGTGGCTCATCGATGTTTGCATCCTTGTCGTCTTTGGTCGTTGTCACGCTTGTTTTTCGGAGGCTTATCTGGTGTGCGGCGACAATCTCCGATTTTCTGAAAGTGGTGGTGGTAGTGATCCCATGGGGCCGATGAACCGTAATACAAATGGCCTTTATCTTTGACAGAAACAACAGCAAGGATATATCGATGATATCAAAGTATGATATCAGGTCCTCGTAAGGTGTATTGTTCGGTTTTAATTTCATTCGTGTGAGCGGACGCTTGGCAAGTGGTACCGGGTCGTTTCCTGGAATTGGTGTGATTATACCTAGTTTATCTTCGCTTGTGATACCGCCATGATATTCGAAAGAAAACGAGAAGGAGTTTGATTGAATGTAGACTTTGGAGGCGACTTGGAAGACGGACTTAAACCCAATTCCCTTCTCGCCAACATAACCACGCGACTGCTTTTTCCAACTCTGTCCGGTACGACAAATTTGTCGAACATCATTCTCGGTGAATCCATCTTCATTTGATTCAAAGATGATCTCTTCTGGGCTGACATCGAAGCTGAGTGTAGGAACGTCTTTAGTGCGTCTGAACCGGCAATCCTCTGCGTTCTGTATCAACTCCAGGATGAAGCGACTTTTCTTGGAATAAATATCCCGCGCAATACTGGATAGAATGAGCAAAACTGCTACATATTCAGGGAGCCCACCTAGCTTACGTTTCCACAGTATCCCCAAGTTCCTCTCTCACTCTGGCGAGAATTTCCAGAATTTCTGGACTGGTCTTTGCGCGGAGACCAGGCTCGATCCATCCCCTATGGTGACTTATATCAAGGACTACTTTCTGTGCGTCGGAATAACTGATATCAAGTGGGTCGGCCATAGTTAACTTTCAACAAAATGGCAGCTTCTCATCATACGTCAATGTAGGAGGATATGTAGCAAAATGCAAAAGGCCGCCCGCAACTGCGCAGGGAGGGGTAGTCGGGGCAGAGGCGTATCGGGCGGCCATTTGAAACTGGTGATGCAGGATAATAGCTTCACGACGACCAACCGATTCGCCAATGATGGTAAGATGCAAAGTGCGACTTTGATATCACCAACACTGACCAACACCGAGCAGGGATAACGTTTCAGTGGGAAGCGACGGGTTGAAATGTACGTGACCAACATCGGATCGGGGAACGGTTCCCCTTATGGAATAATTGGAGGATCTTGATCCTTGTCACTGTATTGTTCACTCGGCGGGGCGCGGAATGGTACCGAATTGGACGTACACCAAGGAGAGTAATAGAGTAAATTAAACGGCTGTATGATCAAGCTTCTACATGCTTAACTATCCGAATACCTCGATAGTATACATCCACAAGATGTACCTTTAAATCCATCTGCATGCCCCCGATTTAGGGCACCGTATCACCAACAAGGTAGCTACCTCCTACAGCTTTTACTACGCCAAAACCATTGCCATCTTGCAGTCCCTTTCGCCAACCTTACTCGTCCCAAAAAGGTATTCATACAATCAATGATCAAATCTTATTACCGAGTTGGACACTTCCTTGTCATCTATGAGACTGCGAAATGTGAGATTATCCCCCTTGTTACCAAACACTACTTCGTTTTCGATACTCAATTGGTGTACAGAGCGGCTCAAGTTGGCGTTATACCTCTTTTTAGTACCTTCACCAAACTTGTAATCACAACTGAAGATTGCTTCGACATCTCCAACATGCTCAACACCTATTATATATTTGTTACTTTGAGTTTCTTTTTGGACGAGAGTTAGCTTGTTGAACGTGGTGACATACCATGATCGAACGAATAGTAAGGCTGATCTGCCAAAGCACATGCATACAACCTATATTGCAGCTTCACCTCAAGACCAGGTGTGTATGTAGAGCAGGACCTAAAACTTCTAAAGGTATCTTTAGTAATCTCGTCACCCTAGCCAAGTTTGATTTAGTTAGAGTAAAAGACCATAGATGGAACATGGTGATATGATCATAGATAACATACCTTAGAGATGAACCAGTGCATAGTCTTGTCACACCTCTTCATATTGTCCCATGAGTCGATGTAAGAAAGGTGTTCTGAATCCACACCTTCTCGGAAAGGTTTGCACAAAACGACGCCATAATGACGGCGTAAACGCTTCACTCGGGGTGCGATTCCTTCAAGGCCACGAAGGGCGGCACCACGCACAACGGCGGATTGGCTATGGTAAATCAGCATAATTACGGAAGGAGAAAATGGCAATGTGAATACTCACGGATGAGCTGGACATATCAGAGTTATACCCCCATTTTCCTTGCACCATTCTGCCAATCGTTTGTTGAGGTACCATGACTCCCCAAACCCTCCAACTAAGATAATACGCTATTTAGAAACAAAGTTAGCAAGGCTCGTTCCGTTCGGTTTCATGAAGAAATTTGCGAGTTACGTTGATTGTGGCATGTTGGCTATCCATTGCCTCCTCCACTTGGCGTTCTAGTAAAGATATGATCTCATCCACGACGGGATCGAAGAGGTTCTGCATGTCATTGCTGAGAAATTGACCAGAAGGTTAGTTATCAAACAAAAGGCAGAAATATAAAAAGAGGATCGTACTATGTGAGCTTCACGACTCTGTCATACGAATCGTAGTACTCGGAGTCCGGTAGACCAAGGTTCAAAGGGCCCAGCTCACGCTCCTCTTGATCATTATTGTGCCCAAAATCTCGCTTCAACATCTCGAAGCAAGCCATGAATTTGCTACCTGGACCCTTCTGCCCGAAATCCAAGTCGTCAAATGCTGAACCGAATCGTTTCGAGAGTAGAGAATGTAAGTTACGATCAATGTATGTCGATCCGCATTTACCGCCTATCTGGGTGTCAGGTTTTAAAGCCAGAATCTAACGTGGAACACAGCCTACCGATTCCAACACAGAGTTCGTCAAATGTTAAAGTGGGTTCTACCTGATTAATCGTGTACGATGTTATATCGACTGTTCCACCCCCACAGTCACATATAAGTATATTCTCGTTGCACTGCTTCCATTAGTCTCCCAATTGAGTGTGACACAATGCATAGACATACCTTTAAAGGATTCATAGCACCTTCTTTGGCGTATTCTTTCAGTGTTGCAATCGCTGCCGCTTCAGGCTCGGCAATTGTGAATACTTCATCGTCTGCTCGTTTCCCGAATCCGGCATTTTTCGCCGCTCTCAGTGTAGCATCTTTGGCCTCTTCCGACCACACAGCCGGTAATGTGATCCAGCATTCCATTGGAGTGTTCTCGAATGTCAAATCAGTCATTTGTTGACGCAACATACCCGAAACATAGGTATATATACCACGGAGAAAGTCCTCACAGACACCAGTAGCATCGCGAAAAGAGGGTAACTTCAGCATTCCAGCACCTGCCATGTCTGAAAGAGCTGGGTCGTCATGCTCTCCAGGAGCAGCATTCTTATCGAGGAGGAGCTTAGTCCACGAGTATGAAGTGAGCTTCGCATTAACTTCGAATCCCCACTTGTCATTGGGAAGTCGAGGATTTTCCCTGCTGTACGCGATTCTCGTGGGAGTTTTCCAAGATGCATGGCTGTCACCAGGCCATTTGGAAATGACGGTTATGTCATCTATGCCAGTCTTGTCGGTTGTTACATAACTGACGCCTGAAATGAAGTTAGAAATGAAAGGCGTGGGACTGAATTGCATACCAGAAAAAGTAGTTCCATAGTCAATTCCTACTATGATTTTGTGTCGAGTTTCTTTCAAATCAAAAAGGTCCAGCTTGGAAGCGAGTGGAGTGGTCATGATGGCGTTGATCACAACTCGGTTAGAATGATAAACATCAAATTTGTGTGCATAATTTCTCTCGCATATTTATACCATAAGACACTGTCCTCGTGAGCGGGCGAACAGGCACCTATGTTGCTGGCGGAGGGGATTGTGCGATAGATGCAGGTGCATGTGGGAGGGTCGCATGTGTGCGGAACACGGAACACGCAACCCCTGCATTGTTGGAATTCGAGTGGCTCTCAAGTCCCCCCAAGAACTACGCCGCATCCTTTTGTTACGACATGCTTCATTGTACGCAGGCGCCTGTCAATGAAGGGTGGCGAGGTTATCGTACTGGATAAAGTTAAGCGCAGTGTACTGGAAACGGAAGTTGGCTCCGGTTGTGGTCGTAATCTCTGTCTGGCCCATGCCTCATTTAGCTTCATAGTAGAAGGTATAGTAGTGGAACGTAGAGCATGCATTTTGTGGAAGGACTCATGAAATTCTTTTAGAGTTTAAGTTGGCACAAGTTGTTGAGAACCAAAATCGGTGCAAGAAGAAAATGCCCACCAAGAACTCGAGGCAAAGCGGTCATCACCCTCCAGAAAGTAGGGCTCATGAGCCACGGCGTCGAGACACCTTACGTCCACAGTCGTCACTTCTAGCTGTGAAAATTCAGGACGACCTCTCTAATGCAGGACAAACGTTATCAGCAAGTACGCAGCAACGTGCTCCCGACAGCGATGCATACAATTGCGACGACGACGAGCTTCCGCTAGAACTTCGAAACTCCCCATATAACACCGCAAAGATGGAGGCCCATAGTCAACACAGTAAGTATTGCATTTTATCACCAGCGCATGCGTTGTATCATGGATCAGCTGGGCTGTATCTGGAGAGATAGGTGAATCCGTGAAGGTGATTAAGATATTTTGATCTGCAGTTTAGGCTGTGCTGTGAGCACATCGTGGATTGAATTTAGCTATAATGTGATAGTGAGAATAGCGCTAACTCAACCTCACCACAGACAAAAGGGCTCAAGGTCCCATAGGAAGAGTAATGGGGTGGTTTTCGCCTCCAAAGCCAACTTCGAAACGGCCACAACAACTATATGACAACGACAACGCAGCGGTACACGCCTCGCGAAAAGTACAAGGAAAGAATTACACAGAAGCCCAGGAATCAAAAGGGGAAGATCATGACGAGTTAGCAAAAGTGAGGCAAGAACTTGCCCGGGCACTCAAGAGTCATGAGGTAAAAGAGTTAGAGTTTCAGAAGAAGATGCAAGACCTGCAACATCAAGTCCAAGAGATGAATCGCACATCCATACATGGAGGCTCTCATCATCAGGCTTCGTATGTAAATGAAATCACAGACCTGAAGTGTCTTCTCGAGCGTAAGGATGAGACATTGCGCTCAGTAGAGATAAAGTGGAAAGATTACACTAAAGGTATGGTTCAGCATATGCGAGAGATAGAGCACGGCGCAAGTATACAGCAAACCGAAATTCAAAATCTCAAATCGGATAAGGAAAAACTCCGAGAGGAACACGAAGCATTCATTCGGAAGCAACAAGAACTATCTTTCAAGCAAATGACAACCTCGCGCTGGCTGCCGGTAGAAGACACCAAAGTCATGGCTGATCTTAATAGACTCAAGCGAGAGATGAGAGGCTGGGCAAAGAAAACCTCGATGAAAGACGTCGATCTTTTAGATTCACTTGATGAGGGAGACCAGATATCCCTATGGAACGCCTTAGCACAGGTGGTTCGGTTTGAGGGCTGTCAAATTTCCGAAGAAGTACGCTCCTTGAGATCTTCAACACTACTACTCAACGCGCTACTCAGCCATGACGTCTACACGAGCCTTTTCCGGAACCCTTTCTTCATTTTCAGTGAAGATCTAGGCGCCGAGCATCCGTTCCCTGGAACAGGGCTGAATAGCATGCTAGGAGAACTCTATCAACGCACCCAACGCTGTAAGTACATCAATCAATCGTGACAAAAGCATCAGATAACAGCATACTGACATCCGACTAGCCAACGAAGAAGATGCACATATTTGGCGGTCTCAGACTCTGAGACTCCTACTCCCTCCACTGCGCAACGACACCTCGGACGGAGAAAAGGAGCTACATAACCGGACGCAAGAAATGATCACCACAGTTGCAGATCGACGGGCTTCCGAATTTCTCAAAAGCCCAGCGCGATATATGATCAGTGACAAAGCTGACGCCAACTACGGCGATAAGCTCAGATCAATCTACCGAGAAGCAGCTTCCATTTCGTATATGCTGTGGACCAGAAGAACCACGCTGCGGTGCTGGACTTTGGAAGACATGGGTCGTCCAGTTTTCCATCCGGATAGCAAAGAACTTGTTCCGCATTCCTCGGTAAACTTCGAAGAACACGAGGACCAGTTGGAGGGCAGGCCCATTACCATTTTGGTGCATCCGTTACTGAAAGCATATGGGACTGATGAGGCGAAGGATTATGACCGTGACCGTGTATGGGCACCGGCGGAAGTATGGCTTGATAGCAGGAACTAGTTCGTGCTTATGATGGATTTGATACCTTATGAGCACCGGCAGAATTATGGCTCGAATATAGCCCGCTCGGAGGTACCAGATAGAAGGAGCTAGTCCATATCTATGAGCAACTTAATGGCGTATATCGGGGTTAATTGTCCAAAAATCGTTTGATCCCCTTAATTCTACTACACCGAGATCGCGATTAGTATTGAAATATTCACGAGTGACTGCCACCCTAGAGAGGAGTAGTAGTGGAGGTGACAAAACCTTTAAATTATATTCCTGCCTTCTTCCCAATTCTAAGGTTCTCTTGCCCATAACCCATGGCTACTACGTATTTTTGCCAATGTCCATTTTTAAAGTATACTTGCCCATGTCCCATGCTCTATATCCCATGCTCTATGGCCCATGTCTAACAAATCATTGAAAGCTCTTCATCCGTGACTTACTTCTCCCTCAACAACGGCCCCTTCTTATACGGCTCAACCACCTTGAAATCCATCCTAGGCGGCAACCGATCCTGACACCAATAGACCATCCCATGCCTTAACCAATGTGCGTACGTCCCGGGCACATTATCCGAACCGTCATGTTTCCTCCACAGCGTCCCCAACGTTTCTCCCAGCACCCTATAGATCAGGCCGTGAGCCAATTTGAAGCCGAAACTCCTCCGTAGACACGACTCAACAATCTCCCTCGCTTCTTTCTGCTCTGGAGTTTCTGATTGGCCCTCTTTTGGAAGTGACAGCGACATCAAATCGAATGCTTTCTGTCCGTTCCATGCAGTTAAGTCATTGATGAGCTGCGTGCCCTCAATATAATCGATAGCATAGACATGCTCCGCGCTGTATTTAGGCCCGTCCCAATTATCCTCTTCATCGACAAGTCCCATAACCATAGTCATCGCCTGCCCCTGAATAATGTAATCCGTCAACAACCTACTCGTCTCCTCCGGGCTCACCGTCTTCCCATTCTCCTCAAACGACACATCCCCACCCATCAATGGAACCCCTTTCAACAGCGGACTACTATGCATCCCCTCCGTATCCTTCTTCCCCCCATCCGCCGCCCACAACTTCAACAACAACTTATGCGACCTTTCAAACAGCGGATTACCCCGCCGCGCAACCAAAAAATAATTCGCCAGCGACCGCTCCTCCACACTCCCACAATTATAACTCACCACCTCCCACGGGGACTCCTCATTCCTCACCGTCTCATTCCACAACCTCTCCAAATCCCCAATCTGCATCAACCCAACATCCGCATACACGCCCCCATACCTCAACAACAGCGGCCAGCGCACCAAATCCGACGTGTGCTGCGGGGCATAGTCCCCCCCAATCGTGCCATCCACAAACGCGCGGGGAAACGTATCTTCGTCTGTGATATCCAAGAAATTTGCGACATTGAGAGGAGAGCCGGAAACGCGGTCTAGAACGCGGATGGTCCAGCCGGATTTCGAAAAGCGGCGGTGCCAGGCGCGGATATTGCGCTGGGTGTACGGGTGCATGCGTGTGAAGCCATTGTGCCAGAAGAACCAGACGTTTTTCTCGCTGGTGATGGGCGCGGGGTTGAGGAGGGCTTGGTCGATTTCGGCGTCTGGGCGGAGGTCGAGCAGGTCATGGGAGATGACGTGGACGCCCGCCGGGAGAGGGTAGAGATCTGTGCTCATTGTGTGGGTTTGGGTGTGGTCTGGAGATGTTTGGTTTAGTGGCATAGGAAGAAGAGGTTCTTTTGAGATACTTGTAGAAGAGAGAGGAAAATTGGAAGAATTGTAGAATCTATGATTTTGTTTCTACTCTATCTGCCAAGAGATACAAGGTTATACTTATACCGATACTCGCCCCTACCTACCTTCTGTTGATAATTGTTGATGGCATGCATACTGTCCGAAGAAAGTGAATAGTCCATAAGCTTATGGTGACTTTGAGTCTATACAAATTATTACTCAGTAAGACTCATAATTGCTAGTGAGCGAGCTAAACCTAAAAAGGAAGATGGCCTGCTGGAGGGTATCACCTGACTGCGTCCTGTAGTCATCCCATAATTTCCATGTCTAACGTGAATATCTCCAGAACTATGAGGGGTTAACTGAACCGAACTTAAAAGCATGGAAGTCTCTCATGAACGTTTACCCCCAAAAGAAGAAGAGAGAAAAACACCGAGTTGTGTATTAACGTTGAGGCCATGCCGCTCATTCTCAGGTACTAGTCATTACCAACGAGCCAGAGCTATTTGTTCTTGCTCTCTTCTCTATCTAACTAGAGCTTTGAGACGAGAATTCCACCTCGCGGAGGATATAGGATATCATCGCCATAGACTTATGACATCTGCTGTACTTCTATACTCTTTAGAGCAAACGCCGAAGCTTCCCGATCAGTCAGTCAAGTGAGCATGGCAAGTTTCCCAATACTTTCACGATATTACATTGAGCTTGCACCAAATATGTACATGAAGCCATTAAGACATAAATATCATACAATATATCCCTCCCAATGCTTTTTTCCTCCTTATGACACAATCTATTTGCCATCAAAATCATCGCCATACCCCCATCTAACCAGACCGAATTCCCATGCATACCCACCCAGCCAGTTATATTTTACATTCTATTTGTAAAAAGCAATTCCTTCTATGACGCCAAAACCCATCCCCCATGATATGAGTCCACGTAATACCGTATCCTGTTTCCTACAGTACAATGTCCCAAAATGCCCACATCTCGCGCCGTCTCTCGTCCTGCTAGCTAGCCAACCAGCTCCCTCCAATCAAAGCTCCTGCTCCTCTTCTTCTCACACCTCGTCGTACAAGGACTAATCCCCACGCCCCCCATCGCACTTTCCAAATCTTTCCTCCTCCGCTTCTCTCTCCACCAACTTCCCCTGTCCGCAACCTGCCCCGTGGGAGAGTCCCACTGCCACTCTGCTAGCATTGCCTGATGCTTTTTATCAATCGGGCCCGGGTATTTGAGTCTCGGTTGCAAGTCCTTCGGCTTGTCGGTTTTGGCTGGCGTAGTCCATATGCGAGATAGGCGCATCTTTCGTGGATTCGAGGGCGATCGTGGACCGTCTGAAGAAGTCGGGGCTTGGGGAGGTGAGGGTAGTGGAGTGGTAGTTTGGCGGCGGAGGTGAAGACGGAAATGGTCTTTAAGCGCCATGTTTGGATTGTTGAACGGCTGATTGACTGTTTGGATAATGAGGGAAGATGTCACCGAGCGTTCAGTCGTATGCGGATGATATGATGTGCCCTATCCTCGGAGAGTCTGCAAGAGAGTGTATGGGATTCTGTGTAGGCGCTCCCAGGATTTCAATAACCGATTTCAGTTGTCGAGTTGGTGTCTTCTGCAATAAACGGATTCCACGTCTATTGCACACGGACAAAAGGACGAGTTTTGGCATGCGTTCAATGATGCTGGTGATCGTCGGTATGGTACACACTGCTGACGATGTCTCAGAACTTGTGTCTCGCGAAGTAACTCCGTTCCGTCTGTGTATCTGCCTGTCGATTTCTTTCAATTGACGAGATTGCAGACTCGTTTCCTCTAATTCGAAAGTCGTAACCGGTAGTCGGCGTCGTTGAGTTATTGCCCCAAGTAATCTCGGTATTTCGTATGCTTCGGCGGTTTGTTCGTCGTGTCGTTGACCCTCTTTCTCCTCTTTCTCCCTCAATGGATCCGTCCCCAACTTATATCCAACCTAAGACCCCCTCCTGTTTCTACCATGCAAAACCCGACGCCGAACCAATGCAGACCCCTAGATCGTGTGACCAGCTAGCAGGTTCGTAGTGCCAGTCATGTATATAGCAACCAACAGCCTATACACTTAGTACGGGGTAGCAATCGCAGAGTCACCAGCCGTCATGGAGTTCCAACGGTAAACACCCAATTCAGACCAAACCAAACCAAACCAAACCAAACCAACTCAATTTCAATTTGCACCCAAATTAGAAAACCATTGACATAACAGCAATAACCAAAACGAAAGACATTCCTCCACCAAGTCCACCCATCCTTCTATACTCCTTCCAACCCTACCTATAACACCATTGCAAGCGCGCCCCAAACCTACCGCCCGGTGTCGCCGTTGTCAATGAAGCGGCACCGCAGCCCGGAGGATGCGCGCAGACACCGAGGTGCGGCCCCAGCAGGCCAATACACATTCCCATTGGCTGGCGGATCCTTCGCAACAATTATTTCCGTGAGCTACTGTGGAGTCGTCACTTTTGCTGCTCAGACTTCTCCGGTTATTTTCGATCGTCTTAGTCGGTCTGTGTTCTAGATCTCCAGGATTAAAAGTATTATTCTAGAACATTGGGAAAAAGGAGAGGTTTTAAGGTTATTGAGATGCTGTGGTTTTTCGTACTATGGGATTGGATTTGTTGCTGTCTTGCCACTAGATGGCCATCATCATCAGCCAAGACGAGGCGATGTTGAGTTATATACCATTACGTAGGTCTATGGGGTATCTGAAAACCGATCCTCTGTTTGTCTGATATTATCTGTGCAAGCACGTACGTCGCTATGCAATGCATGCATAAGCACAAGCAAGATTCTCCCACCCGATAGTTAGACACCACGGCGCTCAATTCATTCCCATCACTTTTCACAGAGATTGATCTAGAATGCGTTGAGTTGAGTTGACACAAAAGCCAAGTACCTCTTCATTCGACAACCACCCCAGCTTCCTCTATTTTGCAGAGCTGATGGACTTTCCCTGATTTACCCCCTTCGATATACGGTATGCTATAAGACAGTCCCTATTCACCATCGATCTCAGAGTCCCGCACGGTTATATATCCTTTTGTCCCGAACCTGCCACACATGCATAGCCATCAAGCAAGCATACTCCATTGAACGCCTTTCCACCACATGGGCCATGCCTCTCCCTGAGAACTATACCCCATACTTCCCCATAACGCCGTCTGTCCTTTCTTTGCCCATAAACACAATGGTATTTCATTTCCGCATACCTCCCAAAGTAACTGTCCCCAAACGTGTACACCGTACAATAAATAATCATACAATCAAGAATAAACTTCGTCTTAGAATCTTATCTCATCTCAAAACATTATCCTCAGGTGGTTTCGTGTTGCTTCATCCACCGGACTCATCGGAGGCTCCGAATCCACGCCTATCCGGCGCTCCAGCTGGCATAGGAGGGCTCCCACTCTTGCTTCGCTTCCAAAAGTGCAGGTCTTTCATGCGGAAACGACTGGGCTTCTTCTTTAGATTTCTCCCTTCCGCGAGCACTTTTAGGTCTGACTGGCCTTCCGTTGTGGCCGAGCCATCACCAGTCGAATGTCCTATCGAAGAGCGACTGGTACTATTGGCCAAGGGCGAGTTAAACGTCGGAGTTTGAATAGTGCGCTCAGCAGAATCCTCGCTAGCGAAGCTAGTCGCTTGCGTACTTGGTGAGATTGGTATCTTGCTTGTCGTTGCGCTTGCTTCATGCGATGTCCAATCACCAGCTGAATTACTGCCTTCCGTTGTGGTATCGCTGCTTCTTTGTGGGTCAGGTATTTGCAACGAAGATTCCTTGGGCGTTGGTGGGTCTACCACAACGAGATCGGTAACGAGCGATGGCTGAGTATGAACTCCATTGACCTGCCTTTCCCCGTTGGCCAGTACTTTTACATCCTGGCTAGGGTGATCCAACAGTTGAGGTGCACTCGCGGTGGCATAGCTGAGCTGAAGCTGACGAGGCTTAGAGGATCTGCGATCAACTGACGATTGCCAAGGGCCCTTGGCAAAGTTCATATCATTGTGAGAGCTGCGCGAATTTGACCGGACAGGTGAGCCTTGTTTCGTGCCTTTCGGAGACTCATCAACGGAGTTATAATGTGCCCCGGGTACGCCACTACCCATAACAGCTTTAATTCGCAGGTTGAGCGCGTCTGTAGACTTGGAAGCAGTACCCACAATTGAGGGTTGGTCGTCTCCATCGACAGGCTGTGCTACGCTCATGGTTCGAGGGGAACGCATGCCATCCGCAAGACGCACGCCATCAGGTAGACCGAGCAAACCATTTTCTTGTTTGACTTTCTCCTGCTCCAACGCTATCTTCTCTTCCCATGTTGCTTTATTGCGCTCCAGTTCCTCTACACAAAATCTCATGGCCGGCATGACATCCGTCACACCAGTGAAAAGTGGAATCGCAAACATATTTATGAACCCAATCTGAGAGTTGCCAAGCTCGATGATCTCAGTAACTGGCGCCGCATACAAAGCCGATGGTATACCCAAATCTTGCTCCATGGCGGCCTGACGAGCAAACTCATCTGTTAATATTTCCGTCCACTTAGAAGCTACGTCAAATCTCCGCGCCTACCGAAGGTTAGTGCATGTTCGCAAAATTATTGATAAAACCACATGCTACATACCACATTGCTGATGTCGGCGCATTTAATGAGCAGTGAGCACGCAAGTGTTCGTTGTTCTTCGATGGTCCTGCCGTTCCAACCATCTGTGCCCCCATTTTCAAAAAGCTTTTCCTGCAACTGCCCTAGCTTCCTCATATAATCGAAATGCAGACCCATATCTGTCGCCAATATTGAATCGATCATCAGCCGTCGCATCTCTACCCCATGGAAAGCCGCCGGCCAATGCCGTCTCAGAATTTGCGAGTATGCTGCGCAATGAAATGATTCCAGTACTGATCGGTCGTTGTAAAGTTGAGCTAAGGGGGCGTTCAAAGTTACAAGAAATGCATTGTTCACGCCTGGATGGCCAACATCGTGACCAATGGCAGTGATCATCAGAGTAAGCGCATCAAAAGGTCGGATGAGTTCGGCGACTGGCGAAAAACTTGGCGTCGAGGTAGGTTCTTCAGAGAGGGGATAATGTGGTAGCCTGCCCAAGCGTACAAGAAAATGGAAGATTGCTTGTAAAACATCGACAACATGGCGGAAGTTGTGATACGGAACAAAAGAATTATATGCAGCGCGACTGGCGACGAGAAAGCCGGTAATGTTTTCTGGGTTGGATGTCAGCATGAGCGGAACACTACATTATCTGAATCTGAAACACATCCAAAAAGTATTTGAGGCTTACCTGCTGATATCCGCCACTTCTCTAGCTCCGGCATTGAGAGTGCATGCTGTAACATTAATAATGCAGCATGAAGTAGCTCGTCGTCGGTAAAGTCATGCGCCGAGAAATTCCAGGAACCAATCGCAGAAAATATTATTTCCCTTCTTTCCAAGGCCACGGATATTCTCAAATGCCCATACTCCTCCTCTTCCTCACTATTCATCCGACAGATGCCATCCATCAAGCCGGACACCATTGCTTCTCGTAAATATGCGTAGGGCTTTTGATCATCGTAACCGACCCAAGAGCGCTTCCGTCCTCTCTTCATGTCTATCAAGGCCCTCTGATCCTTCAGCGCATCTTTGTGTGCTCGGTATGCATGCACTGCAAGACTAGGCAGCCGCTCGAATAAAAGAGGACTTGTCAGCACATCCAGCGCTCCGACGTCGAGGAATTTCATCGTTCGTCTTTGATCCAGCGGGATATATATGCCCCCGGATCTTCTCTTCAGGTTGTTCGTGTCGAAACCAACTAAAGAAGGCGGCTCCGATTTCGAACTTGATCGCATTCTCGTCGTGGCCCCAGCCAGACTTGGATCCGGCAGCGAAACGACAGCAACGGGCACAACCAGCTTCGACAGACTATGGCATTGTATTTCGGAAGCGATCCATTGCAGTAACCTAAGCCCATACGCGTTTCGAGGAGTGTCTTCATCGTTCGAATCGACGAGTTGTTGTTTGGAGCTAGGAGAAGGCGTCCGCACTTCGCGGGAAGGTCGATCGGGAATTTGATCTTCGTATGGGATCTCTATGAGCACCAGAGTAGGTATTAAATCCGATATCGAGATGCGATCTAACTCGGACAGCTTCGATATGCAAGACTTCCCTGACGCACAAACATGAACTGCGAGAAGTCAATTGGAGTCGATCATTGATTAAGACAGCATGAATTAAACCCCACGTCCGACCTACCTTCGCTGAATGTGCTCAATAATATCCTCACATTATTATCGACAGGACTGCTCGCACGCGGTGTTAAGGCACCATCAGTAGCGGTCGCTATGTCGAAGCCAGATTCATCCAACACTAAATCCTCCCTACGCACCAATTTGTCCTCTGGAGCTGTGCGATCCACGTAGACAATATTGCATGCGGCGTAGTCCATTACGGCCACTATCTCTCGCACTCCGCGACACCAAAGATATATGTGCCCAATTCACCACCAGTAATTGTTTTGTCTCGAGTGAATATCAACTGGGGTTATAGGGAATAGTTTTGGTAATTCTCGAATTTACAAGATTCAAACGCCCAATTGCCGTGTCGCACGAGGGGAGATGGCTCGAGCGTGCGGCGCCTGTTACTTGCTTTCTTCGACGTCGTCCTCTCCTTCGTCGCTTCGACTTCTTTTCCTTCGATTCGACCGAGTCCGTCGAAATGACCGCACTCCACAGGGGCCGGTGTTGTAATTCCTTTGTCCTAAGCGCAGGATTTATAATGAAGGAAACGGCGATGACGATATTGTCGCAAGTTTAATCGAGGGCCGAGGAATTTTCGGTTGGGACTGAAAGAAATTGAGAGTCCGAGTCCTGTTCTCGTTGAAAAAGGGAAAAGATAAAAAAGGTATTGATTGGTACAGGTAGCAGAGTAGATCAGTGGATTCTGGGAAGTGTTTCGCGATGACAGGGAATGCCTGTAGGAGAGTTCGAGGTACTTCCGACGTCGTTCTGGACTCTGTCGTGTAACTCAAAATAAGAAGGAACTGTCTCTAGTTCAGATGGAGCGGATTATTGCGCGGGTGGAGTGCAATTTGGCAGAAAAGAGGGGTTTTGGTTATGATTCGGATTTGAATTTGGGATTGAATTTGCAGCTGGAGCTGGAGCTGGAGCTAGAACTGGAGTGGAATTTGGCTGGGGCTTTGGACTTGGATCTGGGATTGGGATTCGGAATTCGAGACTGAAGCTTTTGCTTTAGAGAACACATCAACCGTGTAGTTCTGTCGCACACGTACACTTCTTGATCCTGTAGTAACATCGAAAAAGTAAGAGAAATGTCCGTTATTCCTTGGTGTTTGCTTGTGCCCTGTTGAGGTCGCGCAAATGGGGAAGGAGAGGAAGAGAAAGGAGGGGAGGGGGGGCTCGAGGGGGGAGGAGGATAAGGAGGGTAATTTGGAGTTTTTGGGGGGGGAGTTACCATTTAACACCGAAACTGGAAAAGGGAGAGGGAGCTTTGGGAAAGACAGTCAAAGAATCGACTATTAGACGATGATAGCCATAGCTGAAATTTGCACCGAGATTGATTTCGCACGAATATAGATAGTGAAGTTTGGATCCGCGACGAACGAGTGCTGTGAGTGGAATAGTATAAGTAGAGTAGATAGGTAAAAAAAAATAAAGAGAGACGAGAAATGTCGTGTGCAGCGATAGTTTCGAAACTATTTTGTTTTATCGAGTCTGTATAGGCACAGCAGGGGTTTTTTTGTGTGGCCGTTTGCTGTTCGCTGTTTGTTGTTAAGGTTACAGATGTTAGGGATCGCCTGCACGAGAACAGCGTGGAAATCCTTTTGTTTCTGGTTCACGTAGGAATAAATAGTAGAAGAAAGCAGGAGAGAAGAGCAGCTGGGTTGATTTGGTGAAAGTGGTGGGCGTGAGTGATCCTGGTGGGAGCGTCGCGTTTGTGTCTCTCTTACAGCAATTGTTGACAGACAATGCAAAGTAAGAAACGAGTACAATCAAGTCCGATATTCTCGTACTATCACTAGCAGCGGTATATATGACATGCGATTTACTAAGGTCTTTTGGGCGGCAGAAAGAAGAGAGTAAAAGAGAGTGAGAGAATGGGCGGGAAGAGGGAAGAGGGAAGATGCAAGGGAGAATTGAAAGGACTCGGCTCGGACAATAGAGAGGACAGGATAAGAGATCCAGAAAGGAAAGTGCAAAATGAGCGAAAGAGCGATTGAGTGATTTCGCGAAAAAATGATTTCGCGAGAAATGAGGACCCTTGAAGGGACGAAAGCTGTACGAAGCACGAAAGTACGAAAAGCGTGCCAGTCCTCAGTCCTCAGTCCTCAGTTCTAGGTGCTCAGGGTTGGGGGAGTTAATTTCTTTGTTAGGATTTCCTTTCTCAGGAAAAATTGAAATTAAAATGATATGATATGGGGAAAATCGATGACGATGAAACATGATTGGCTGCGGAAGGGCTAATTTAATTAATAGATCTCAATGCTAATAGGTTTGAACTTTTCTAGAAATTCCAGAATGCCAAATTCCAATGCATGGAAGCCGCGGATTACATCGAAGGTCCCATGGAATGATGGAAGCTTGCGCTTAGAGGCGTGGAAGGGCAATAGAAGGAGAAGAAAGAAACCTCGGCTTAGTATGAATGAGATGATAAAGAACCGAAATGGGCCCACAACGCACCACGTAAAATGGGAATGGAGATGGGAATGGGAATGGGAATGGGAATGGGAAGATATGGCCACGGCACGGCACGGCACGGCACGGCACATAGCAGCATAGCACCGCAAGATATCAATAAGCAGTGAGCAGTGAGCACTGAGCAGTCCAAAAATAATAGCTGGGAAGCTGACAAAAGCTCGGGACGATGAGGGGATCAAGCGTCCAAGCTTCACAATCCTCACTATCCTCACTATCCTCACTATCCTCACTATCCTCACTATTCTCACAACCCTGATCGCATCGCTGCAGCTATCGCAGTCTCACAGTATGAATCTGACGGGGTAAATATCTACAATCAAGAACATAAGTATAACGCTCCGCTGGCTCTCCGAGGGCCACTGCCGTGGAGGCCGTCCATCACTTCCATGACCACCTCCTGGCTTATCCCTTCTATAAAACTGTAAACTAGGTATATGTGACTGTGACAGGCACACTATGGAACTGAAATAGTCTGCCTCCACGGCAGTGGCCCTCGGAGAGCCAGCGGAGCGTCACTCATTTACACCCATAGAGCAAAGACATATTAACCTTAGATGGTGCTCCGCGGGCTCTTACCTACTTGAGGCACCGGTAGGCTTGCACCTTGCACTGTAACATACACCCATAGATCTAGATATAAAAATCGTAACAACACCGACACCGACACCGACACCGACACCTCCCCCAGCAAAGCGCGCTGCCCTAGACACAAAAGGAGTAAGTACCTACCGTCGTCCGTCAGCTGGGCGTGCTGCAGGGCTAGCACCTCCAGTTCAGCACGCTCGCACGTCCGTTACAACTTACCAGACGGGAAAATGATATACACACGCAGAAGATAAGTAAGTTAACTCGGATTCTCAGACGAACGATAATGCATTGATGTACTCGGTATTTCGTATGTCGTGCAAGATTCCCCCGGATACCGTACCGCGGCCCCTATCGAACACGACGAGGGCAGGCCTTCTTCCAATTACGAGTAGCAAGACGAGCAAGAGTCACAACAGCTCGGATGGATCATGGAAGTGATACAAACCAGGCCCAAACTGCTGTCATATACGCGTTAGGTAGGTAACTTTCTTTGTTTGCTCTTCTTGGCCCTTCTCTGCCCTGGTTTCCCTGCAGATGGAGCAAAGTAATATAGCTATGGGAGGTAAGCCCTAGCGACGCCACGCACACGCAACGAATGACGCTCATCCCCGACCTCCGTCTTGGAAGAAAAAGAAGTTTCTCAAGACTCAACACCCTCGAATCCTTTCTCTCGGTTGGTTGGTCGGTGGTCGGTGGTCGTACAGCATATTTTCATCTATCTCAAACACAAAACACCATCGGCATCAGATGAAAGCGAATATAAGATTCTTACTCTCTCTTACCTCGAATATTATTCCGACATCGCACAACTCACATGCATTTTGCAGAGTGCAGAGTGCAGCGTGCAGTCTGCGGTCGTCCTCGTCCTGCAGTCCTGTTACTGAGAACGGCCTCGTGCATACAGCCTACTCTTGGCTCTTCCGTGGTAATGGTCGGCTTTTCCCCATACTAAACTGGGTTAGGAAAATTGCCCCTTCCTAAAATCATACCTTCGTACACATCACCGTACAGTGCAGTGCTTGCAGTACAGTACGGTACATGTCGATCTCGTCCTGGATATTTTATCCAGCGAAACTCATATCCAGCCAGCCCGCAACATCTAGAGCCATGGAGCCCTGGGGCCATCTGGTCCTGATAACCAACCGCTGAAGATAACCCAAATACTGTATATTATCAATGGGCTGAGAGATGGGGGGTTACATGCGTCAAAGGACAAAAACGTGCCGTTGGTGGTGTATGGGATCTGCAGCCACGAGATCTTTGATTCGACTGCTGAACAAAGACAAAGGTGCTCGGTATCTCTGACAATCTATCTCCATTTTCCGTTCTCCACTCATCTTTGGCCTTTCGAATCGACTTACTATCTAGTGTGCCCCGGGTATTTCCAACTGCCGCTGGAAATGCGTGTACCCTTTGCGCGGAGGTGCCATCTAATGCATATCATTGGCAAGGCGACTTCTGCGGAGGCAGGTAACGACTCGTCTGCCGCATGGATCTTCATCAGCCCTGGTGAGGGGTTGCGGAAAAGCTAATATCTGTCAATCACCTGATGGATCCTGCTCGGATAGAAAGTAAGTTGATGGAGATACCAGTACCTCCCCAGACGTACTCGGTGGTTTTGGCTGAGCGCCGGCAACGTGCGATGGTTCTCTGGCGCTCATTAGCTACCTTTGTTGATGCACTATCCGTTGTACCACCATCGTCGTGTCTTACAACCAGTTCCAAGGTTGGACAATATAGCTTTCACATGTCTTGGCAAACGTCTATCCTCAAGTGAAAGGGTAGTCCATACTTCCATAAACCTTCCGGCCATTTTATCATGTGTACGTTTCTACTGTGGCTGGGCAGGAGACCGGAAATATTGTCCAGAGTTGGATGTTACCTGGAAGTGAGAAATTCTTACGTCCCTATTCCAACCTCGCCTCGATTCGCGCTACTTTTTATATTTGAATGACCTCAAAGGCTGTGCTAGGCACCAGTTTATGACAAACCGAACTCGTTGACCTGCTGTGGATACTCTTTCCATTCTTTACTGGCTCTTGCAACGAGGTTTCTGTATGATGATCTTGCAAGCCAATACAACAACGTGTTTGCATATTACAACTGCATCTAGAGACTTACCATCTACGCACCTCAACGTTGAGCGAATTGTGTTGCGAATACGGGTATGGAGATAGAAACCCTCAAGCTGAGAATATCCTTTTCAATATAGAGGATTAGAAAAATGGTCCGCATTGTGATACTAGGTGTCATCCGGTACTTCTGATTTCAGTCTACCAATATGTCAGAGCTAGGTCATTGTTACCAATTCTCCAAGGGCCGCGAAATCTCACCTCCACTTGAGGACTTTTACCGCAGATGGTCATCACCCATATTATTTTTCTTCTTTTTCCTTGTGCTATTTTCGTAGCATGAC
Organism: Rutstroemia sp. NJR-2017a WRK4; assembly: GCA_002946385.1. Taxonomy (NCBI): domain Eukaryota; kingdom Fungi; phylum Ascomycota; class Leotiomycetes; order Helotiales; family Rutstroemiaceae; genus Rutstroemia; species Rutstroemia sp. NJR-2017a WRK4. The sequence goes on along the minus strand of NJPR01000022.1, from coordinate 136,010 downwards.
CAGAAATTCAAATTCGTTCGTGCGCTGGAGGACTCGGACTTTATTGGCCATTTCCTGCGCAGAACGAACAACCTGTAAATGCTCAGTTAGTATGGCCACCTATTCAAACTCGTTGCCTAAACGTGAAGACAACATGCTTGTTGGCTTTCGAAGGATAGAATTAGGCCAGGGTCGACTGCCAAGGTAGCAGCAAGGCCATACTTGCTGGCGGCCTTTACCACGACCACATTTTTGTTCTCCCGATATGTCGCCAAGTAGGTATACACCCTTTTTCTTCGCATTTGTGGCCCACGTCTGGATTTCGATGGGGCATCCCAGGCATCATAGAAGATTTTGATAAAGGTTGAGAACTACTGTGGGGTGAATCTGTTGTAGTTGGCAGACATATGTGGACATCCCTAACAAGTATATAAGAGACTTCACAGCGTCGTCTCAGCATCAAACATTTACGCACATCCATTCACCACATCAACTACATCCAAACATACAAAGTAATTTACTCGCCCAGCTCGAAGAGGTCTTCCCAAGTTTCAAAAGAAGAAGGAAAATCTAAACCCGCCATGTCACCGAAGCCATCCAAGCCCGTCAAGTATTACGATTCAAAGGGCAACATCCTAGCACAAGGTATAGCTCCAGACTCGCTCCGTGCAGCGGAACTACTCGAGGAGTATGGCACGATTAAGTGGTTCGCAAAAGCAACTGGAACCATCCAGGAACAACTAGAAGCCTCCAAGGAAGAGAAAAGGCGCAAAGATGACCCCAAGTACCAACAGGGGCTCGTGGAAAAGGCAGAGGCCGAAAAGAATGAAGCGAGGCAGAAAAGAGTGGCTGAGATGCATAACGCTAGGAAATCCACCATCCTCACGCAAAAACAGATGACAAGAGATCCTGATATGAATAATGTGAAAATGCCGGAGCCGATGCCGTTCCGCGGTAAAGGAGATGCAGATGCGACGACAAGTCGAAGTCAACGCCCAAGAACGGATCGCAAACTCACATCGACGGATCATCATGGCGACGATGTGAAGGACAGCGAGGAGGGAAAGAAGAAGGAGGGTACGTCAGGGGCGGGATCAAATGCAAGTGCTAGACCTGTGCCTGTGCGTAGGGGAAGCAGTCGTACGACTAGCAGGAGTCGCGCTCTGGGAAAGCCGAGTGAGGGTGGAAGTAAGAAGAGGGAGGGCGGGAGTAAGACGAGGGAGGGCGGAAAGGGTAAGGGCAAGGGCAAGGTGGTTTAAAAGTAGTAGGTTAGAGTGGAGTAGTTAGGGAGTTTGTGCGGTTGGGTTTAATTATGGGTTTTTTTTTCTTCGAATTTCGGCGTTGGGATGCATACACATACATACACTTATTTATATAGATATCTATAGGAATTTACACGCTCGTTTTAGTTGCATATGCATCCGGCAGTTCATCCCCATAGAAACACGAGACCAAAAACCAGAACAAGAACCAGCATAAGAGCCAGTGCAAGAGCAAGAACAAGAATAAATTCAAATAGTATACACATCGTATAATTCGATTTGATTTGATTTCATCACCCGCGTGGTCTTTCCTCGTCTGTCTGTCTAGCCCTCAATCCACAAATCCAACATGCGCCGACTGCCTGATACTAAACTGACAGTTCATACATTGATGTTGATTATGATGAGGTGTCATCTTGCCTTGGTTCGACTGTGCGCCTTTCCACAGTATATGCACAAACGAACAAACCAACATAACCAGCCGATTTCATCTCGCTTTACCAGTAAATCACCCTCCCCTCCCCTGCAGTATGCTCTCCATATTAACCCCCGCTCACTTCCTCTGCCTTGTAATCTCAAAAACCCTCGTCAATCCACTCACCACCGTCTCCACATTCATCGTAACCAACGCCATCTTCTCATAGCTCCCTTCCTTCATAATCGCCACCAGCGCAAGATACTTATTGACCTCCCTCAGCATAATGGGCCTCTTCTCATCCGTCAGCACAATCACGCTCTCCGCATCCTTGCACGCGATCTGATCATCCAGCTTCTTGTTCCACGGCGGACCCTCCAGTTTCTCAATATACTCCTGCGGGCGCACCCAGCCGTAGATCTCGGATACGTCGACAATGACGTCGATGTAGTCGGAGCAGATCTCGTAGGAGGGCATGTCAACGGGGGAGGAGTCGGTGGCGATGTAGATTTTGGAGAGGACGTCGAAGAGGTAAGCTTTTTCGAAGCGGCAGGTGCGGCAGAGGTCGTTGAGGAGGGCTTCGAGGGTCGGGAGATGCGGGATCAGTTTCTGGATGACTTTGCTGAAGGCTTCGAAGATGGAGTGGTTGTAGATGGAGGTGAGGTGGAAGCTGACGGGGGCGTTTTCGAAGCCGTGGTCGGAGAGCTCGTCTTGGATGCGTTGCATGATATCGCGTTGGATGTCGAGTTTGTAATCGTCGGAGAGACCGTCGACTTTGTGGATGAAGACTTCGACGTTGATGTTAGGGAAGGTGGGCTGGAGGTTTAGGATGGTGCTGTTGAGGCGGTTGATGGCTTCGAGGTAATCATCTTGAGCGTCGATGACCCAGATTAATGCGCCGATTTCGCCAAAAATCGCTTCGAGGTCGAACTGAGGGTCGAGAAAGTCAACTTGGCCTGGGAAGTCCCATACCTGGAAATCCATGAACGAGCTGCGCACAAGTTAATTGGTTGGCGACTGAAAAGTGAAAGACGCGTCGCCACTCACTGCATTGAATCTTTCTGGATGCGCGCTGTTGATTCTAAGAACAACGTCTCATTCGGTGGCATCTTATGAAATACGACACTTGAAATTGATGATTTTCCTGATCTGAAGAGCGATTAGTATCTGCCTATTTTCCAAAATTTCTCAGCTTCATTCATACCTTCGCTGACCCATCAACAACAATCTCGGCTTGCCCTTCGCAGCAACACCTGGCGTCGGTTCGAGTACCTTGGTGGCATCTTTCTTTTGTAGATTCATGCGATTCTGTTCATAAACACGTTCAAGATTCAGCGATGCTGGACTTATATGTCTGACGGGACCCATTCGTGGAGGACCATTGTACTTCTGGTCCAATTTGGTTCGCCGACGTCCTGTTTGAAGAACGGGCATTATGATGGCAATATTGCGAAAGAGAATTAAAGGAAAATCTGATCATACAAGATCTAATGGCAACTTTGCTTTTCGTGCTGAGGTGACAGATGTGACATTCGAAGGTGACAGATCAATACCCTTCGAGTACGATGCTGTATCGATTAAGCTTCAGCTTTAAAAAAAATCCTCGTGAAATGTTATTTACTCCAAGGAGCATGTCGAAACACAACCCAACAGAAAAAAAGAGTAAGTCCTAAAAAACAGTCCACTGCTAGACACAACAATTTCCAAATCAACTTCCACACTTCCACCCCGTTTGTTTGCGCAACCTCAGTGCCGGCAGTTATATACACAAGGTCTCGGATAAATCCCGAACACTGTACTCGGTCTTCAAGGTATCTCAGCCAGATAAGGGAGACGAAGCGGGTATACGCAGGAACCCCGAGTCCCCAAAAGAGTCGATAAGTGATTCCAGGTGACACTTGTCAGATGGGTTTTGGGCGCAAGTTGCAAAGTATTTCATTAAGAAAAAACCAAGACTATATACGTATGCCACCGATTGACTTGAAGGTGTAACATGCACTCGCTGGCAGCATAGTAATAAACTAGGGACAAGTATTTTTTTCTTCGTTGTAAGTTCCCCGGCGCCGTGGGACTGATGTATTGGCTGCACGACCAGCAAAGGGGTAGCATGGACCAGAGTGCCGGGAAAAGGAACAGAGACATCGTGGCCCAAAAGGATCCAGAACTGATGATAACAGATGAAAGCCACTTGGCTGATCGATGCAATGGAATGCGACGTATAATGAAAAACAAATCAAAATTCATTTCAGGGCGAAAAATTGCGAGGGACATAGGAGGGGAAAAACAAGAATGCTTTCGGATGCCTAAAAGAAGGAAAGAAAACAAGAGATCCTTCATACCTCCATGCTTTTCCACGGAAGAGAATTCCACTAAACTGGAAGACGGTGAAGATGTCGATGGCGGGCCTTTGTAGATGAACCAATTCCTTGGCTATCTTAGTTAGTAACTCTGTGTGGACAACAAGAACCCTCTTCGCTTTTTCACCTCCCATATGCGTACCCGGTTGCGAAGGAAGGGTGGCTGGGGTTGATAGGTCACTCACCTGCCCAATGACCTCTTTGCTTTTCCCGTTGCTTTTGGTGCTGATCTGGACGGAGTCTTGCAATTAAAAGAGTAAGTAAGAGACAGCGACGGCAAGGCGAATCGATCGGAAGCAGTGATCCTGAGGAAGAGAGGTAAGGAATAGTGAATCTGTCGGAAAGAGCGTTCCGTGGCGACGGGATTGCAAGACTGGCACGTTTGATGTCAGGATTGATTGATATGGATTGATAACGACGGGCGGACAAAGATTATTCTTCTGCTCTCGGATTTCGTGGTTGCATGTTGGTCTATGCTCATTCACCGGATTACCGCCCAATTGTGCGGGCGGAAAAGCGTCAGTTGTGTGTGCGTTGTGGGGAAGCCGTGGCCGTGGGTTTCTGTTACTAGGTAAAAAGAGAGAAACGAAGCTTTGCTTAATTCTTGCTGTCAGTCAGATGCATCTATGAAATGAAAAGATCGAGTGAATAAATCGAATGAATGACTGTCGCGTGATAATAGATCCGATATTTGTTTATCACAAGTCAAGTGACTGATTGCTTGACCAGCTGCCCGTTTGTCCATTTGTCTCGCTGTCCCGCCTTAAATGTTCAGACGGATATATCTATCAAGGGATGTACCGATTCCCAATGCGATACCTGTCTCCAGGAATCAACGGTTGGTCCTACGAAGGAGAATCATTATCAATATCCAGATCCAGATCCAAATCCATATCCATATCCATATCCGCCACTTTCAATAGCTGCCTGTCCGTCTGCGAGACAGTACACTCACTCAATCAGTCAGTCTCAGTACCTTCCCCTCCTCCGCGCAGAGCCCTCCATCCATCTATATCCCGAGTAATCTCTCCATCTCCACGCCCCTCCCCGGCCCGAAACCAGCCCTTAGGAAATCTGTGTACCAAGTACATACTCCGTACATCCACACCCAACCATACGGTACGGGCCCCAACATCCGGATGCCAATCCTGCTTCCTTCGGTCCTTGGCTTGTCTACCCCTCCACCGATCTCATCTCACTGCACAACATCATGCAAGTACTATCCCCAATATCCAAATACAACATCTCCAATAGATCCGGACTCTGTAACCCTACCAACATCCATTCATCTTAATTTTCCTATTTGTACCAGGCGAGTTTCCAATCTACAGTTGTCTAAGCCAGTAGATAAGGTTAAGACATATAGTCACAACACATAGATCTCACATGCGGAGTACAATTCAACACACCGAAAGATAAGAGAAACTAAACTTCTAATGCATATGCGTCGTTGATCTACCCAACGTAGTAGAGGTATCTGTTTCTATGATACTAGTAAACATTATCTATTTCAATTCATGTGGTTTCATTTGCCCCAATCCTAAGAGCTTCTCTTCTCCGCCGATTCCTCGCCCAAGGATGTATGTATGTTTCCCAACCAAGTACCCTCCCTAATATGTATGTATGCTTTTCTCTTCGTCCAGACTATGCAGTGCGAAAGTAACATCCAACCGATCGGAGCAAAACAATGTATGGTATCTATCCCTTTCCCCCTCCGTATAAACGCCGTCGCTATGCCCCACAACCGCAAATGTAAAAGTAACTGCAATGACGTACTCGTCATCCTGTCGGTTCTGTAGACCCTCCAAGATGTCCTGAATGAATGACATCTCCTGCACCCGTGTATGTTTACGGTTTCTTTCCAAACATAGCAGCCATTATACTCTTCTTCCGCCCCAGCTTCTGGGGCGATAATGAATTCTTGCCGAATGCAGTATATTCTGTTGGCGTAGGAGGTGGTAACGGTGTACCTCCGCGTTCGCTGACCGATGATGGATGCTCATCATGTGTACCCATTGTCGCCGGTCGAAGATGTTTCGACGATTTCGTACTCAGCGCGCGCTTCTTGCCTTTAACTGCAATCGATGCACCGCGGCGTAATCCGGACCCTTCATTCGCAAGATTTCTCTCCAACTCCTCGATCTCCCCAGCAACTGTCTTGCCATTTGTTGCATAATTCTCCTCGGCTAATGGAATGAATTTGATGACACCCCTTTGTGGATCGATTGATAACAGCTCCTCCATGCAAGTTTGTAGCAAGGCTGCATTCCTCTTATTTGTGACGGGTTGTACTTGAGACGGAAGGGCTGTGATAGTCATAATATATGCGGGGTCGAAAGAGCCAGCCAAGAGAAAGCAAGCCGAATGCTTCAAGGTGAGGAAGATGGAAGACTCGGGCCGTTGATAACGAGAGGAAAGGGTAGTCGATAAAGTAGTTAATAGAGTATACTCGTCATTCATCTTCACAAATCGTTAGCAAATACTCCCACCATATAATATGATCCCAACTCACAATAATATTTGTCTGTATCTCACAAAGCACAATAGAATCCCTCGAAACCCTGTCCCTAGCCGAAGATACCGGTTCGCGATATGCGAATGCTTCGCCATAAAACTGGCTTCTTTTCCTCGCAAGCTCTGCTTCCTGTGGTGTCTTGGGGGTCATAGCAGCTACTCGATCTCCAGGCGTGCCACGAGCAATATCCCTAGTAATTCTTTCCTCTTCTAAAGCCAGTGGGGAGGAAGTTGATGGTGGACTAGCACTCATCTTGTCACTATCCGCTGGCGAAGGTGGGAACTGGACCTGTGAGTTTACACACCGTGCTTCACCAGAACTCATGCCTTTCTGTGCTAAGACTGTGACGACGGTGTTTGAGGATGGATCGTGCTTGGAAGAGACTCGTTCGTAGCCCTGAACCGACGCCGACATATTTTCTTAAGAAGAAGATGGCCCTTTTGAGGCTGGAATTTGTATCGAAAACTTGGCCAGTAGAAGCAATTGTAAAATATCCAATTTACGCCTCTTTCTAAGACACACCTCGGAGGCGAAGGCCGACAGAGATGTTGGTGTAAATCGGAGGGGTGGGAAAAAGGAAATGCAGTGGCTTTCGCAAGTCCGATATTTGTCCTGTAGCAAACACAACCGGCAAAGCCTCGAATGCAATTCAGCAATAAAAGTGAATAACTGCAAATATGTTTTTTGTGATAGAGTAGGTTGTGTTGTTGTTATTGAAAAATTGTTGGTAGTACGTGAGGGAGGGGTCGACCCAAGCGGACGCAGAGGCGTTGAGAATATTTCCGGGGATGGAGATATGGATGAAGATGAAGATGGGAGATGGGAGACGGGAGATGGAATGAAAACGGGATATGGGATGTCGGATGTGGGATAAGTTTGGAGCGTGATGTGGGATAGTAGAGTAGTATCGGATGGAAAGCGAGAAGGCAAAATCAAGGAAGTGTCTTTACTATATAATAAGAGAGAATATGGAATATGGAATATGGAATATGGAGATATAACGTTAATCGAATGGTTGATATTCTTCTTTCTTATTTGACATTCGATATAGATATATTGAACGGTTACGCTCGTATCAGACATATCATACAAATCATACAAGGGCGATCCAGACCACATTTGGGGAACTTTTTAGGAATGTCACTCCAGGATTAGCTCACTAAACAGTCACGCTAAACTTAAATTATCAGTAGGATTTCAGCAAGAGGGGCTTAGCGTTATCGGGTAGATCCCAACTAGACCGACAATTGGCTTGGACCTTGAAATTGGGTGCAACTGGGTGTGGTAAACTGTCCGGTCCAAATCATGATAGTCGTGATAGTCGTGATAGTCATTATGGTTCCGCTGCTCTTGCTGGCGTTTTTGGTCGCAGCTGGCACGGCTGGATTATGCCACATTATGCTTGCTCACCTCACTTGTCTTCAGCCTCAACTTTGGCTTGAGCTTGGAGAGGACGGGCTTGACGGTGACACCGAAATATGATATGGGTGTTTGGCAAATTGGCATACGGTAGATAGGGCATTCTCCACTCGCATCCATCGTACGTGGTCTATTTTACGGCTTCGACTAAGACGCGGTCGCGTGGACATGGACATGGACGGTCAGGGAAGACTTGTGGCTGAGAAGTGCAGTGCTGAGCAGATAGTTAGTGAGCATCGAGCTGGCGGAGCTATCTACGGAGTACCCAACCATGTAGCCTAGAGACTCGTGCAGTCGCTATGGACATCGCTTGGAGCAAGAGTCCACTTTGGCAGCGAGGAACAAAGTTACTTGCAAGTAGGAGCAATTACACATTAATTGCGGAGTGGGTAGCGCATTCACCAAAATGTCCGTTTTAGGCGATCTGAGCTAGTCTAATGTAGTAATGGCCTTCATAGGAAAGCATCTTCTCCCCACCATTCAACATACTGTATACTAAAATCTCAACATGTTAATATAGATGCGCGCTGTATTGACGATGCCTAATTTTCAAAATGCAAATAAACCTCATGTCAGGCCCAGCAGGAAGCTGTCGCAGTCCCACTCAGATCTTGGCCACTTCTCTTGCTCGATTAAGCAAGTTCGATGTCGAGAATAGAAAGCTCATGTCATAGACCCAGCAGGAAGCTGTCGCTCAAATCTTGGCCACTTCTCTTGCTCGATTAAGAAACTTCGAAATCCAGTCCAGAAAGCTTGGTTTGTTGGTTGTACGTACATTGTATATTTACAGTACAGCGACACTCCTCCTCCCGTCTAGCAGGCCGTGTACAACACGACATGCTGCGCTCCGTGAAACGACTCTCGCTTCCTTCCACCTTCACCTATCACCTATCACCGCATATATAGCTATCTCTATGCGCACCGCACAACGCGACAAGTTGCAGATGCATCGGTCCCTTACATGCGTGAATACATGATCGGGTACGAGATTGATTACTGTGTGCCTCAAGCTGTGCTGGCATTGGGATGGACACGGAGTTGAAACATGGGGTATACGAGGCCAAAATTTAGCATTCTGGACTTGCTCGACCTAGATGCTAGATGGCCTCAACTAACGAGCTGAGACAGACAGAATGACGATGGATTGGTTATAAAGCTCCGGGCTTGATGATTAACATCGAACGCCGACCAATGATTATCCACTTGTTCACTATTATAAAAGGAAAAATACGAGGAGGTTACTCTGTACCTCGTGAGACATTCAGATTTTCGAAGCGGTGGCGGCGAGATACTGCAAGATAGCAGAGATACAGAGTAAGGTGAGTCAATGGGGCCTTTTCTGGCATTTCAAAGGAAGCTCATAGGCGTTTTAGTGGGTAAGGAAACATTAGGCTTGGTGCTGTGTCCTACACACGGACATTTAATTCCTAGTCTGTGGGGAGACACATCATACATCATGCCACCGAGGCTGCTTCTCACGGTTTCTGCAACAATCAATTCCGCTCGTACCAAAAGGCAAACACGGCTTTCCAATAATTATAGATCAGTAGGAAGCAACGCCTTCCGTAGGAGGCAACAAGCGAAGGCCGACGATTATAGCCGCATACTATTCATGTTCCTTTTTCCACGTGCCTTATCTCATCCATCTGATAACCGACCCGAAGCATCGGAACAGGAAAGTGAAGCCAAAAGCTTCAGAAGGGTCCAAAAGGGTCCAAAAGGGTCCAAAAGGGTCCAAAAGGGTCCAAAAGGGTCCAAAAGGGTCCAATCTCAGTTGTCTGTACTCGTGTCCAACCAAGCGTTGAAGACCCCTAAATTCCCTGCTTAATCTTCTGCCTAACGATCTCATCCCTTTCCCACAAGAGAATTGTCAGGGCACCAATTGGTCCTGCCATAATTGTCCACAACGCAATCTTGAAGATTAACTTTCTCCTCAGCATGCTCGCTTTGGACAACTCGCCGGTTAGAAGTTCACGATATTTCGGGAGACTATTGGTTGGATCCACGATCGCCTTCTCCGTAGTGGCATTGCGGTAGAGGAACACCGCCCAGATTAGGAGCGCCGTCGAACCAGTAGCGAGATCCCATTGTAAAAAGGTGAGAGCCCCCGTTTCAAGGTTGGGAACACGGTGGTCCAGTAGGGGGAAATATGGGATGAAGATATCGGCAAGATTGTACCTCGTGTAGAATGCAATCTTCGGAAGCAAGTCTGGAATTGTCTGGGGAGGAAGGAGACCAATGAGCAGGATTGGAATATGGGTTCCCATACACAGTGCCAATACAAATCTATAAACGTGCTTGGCATTGCTCAAGTAAGACGCCCCAAGAGGCGCTACAGGTCTTTGAGTTGTAGCATCGTCCTGAGCGAATTGCTTCGAGACAAAGTTGCAGCATGCTCGGATAAACCAATGGATCATAACTGTCCATAGTGGAAATGGTTGCCAGAGAGCAATGAACTTTTGATGCGTAGATCCTGAGGTGATTGATGGCGAATCCAGACCCATAAGGATTGAGGGTACTATATACGCCAAAACAATAGACAGCGGAAGGATTTTCAGGTCGATTGGTGCAATGAGAAGTACACTATTCGCGTGAGTTCCAGGAAATGGTTTCGCGACCGGAGATGTGAGGATGTGTAGAAATAGGTAAAGGGGTACTGTGATGGCATAGGATATGTTTTGTAAAATCAGCCCAGTGGTTCCAATGCTGGAATTCGTCAGTAAGTTGTCCAAAGCGTGCTCTTGACTGGATGACACACAAACTAACAAGCCTCCCTTTGTTTCCACTTCTCAAACTCTCCATCACAAGTAACGTCCATGCCGCTCCAAACTGGCCGAGACCAAAGATCGCATAGAGATACAAAGGGCCATTTCTGCTATCGACTACGGGAGCGAAGAAGGTCACTAAGACACTCAGCTGCGTATCAATCGCACGAATTCCGGTGTACTCCTTCAATAAAAGTACATTGGAGCCAGGAAAGACAGGTGCATCCTGGGCAGCGAGCGCGCTAATGTGGTCGAAGGTCCCATTGTGACCGCCGAGAACCATGGTGCCGAACGCGCCAACCATGGAGAGCAAAGGCAATATTATTAGGGTTATGGTTCGAAGTGAAAAGTGATACCATGCCGTCGATTTGTGGTCATGGAAATGTAGTGCTGAACTCGAGTCGACCTTCGACGAGACAGCCGAGGCGACCGAAGAGACGACAGACTACGGAACTCATTAGCGGAACTGCTTGAAAATAGCAGACATAGGCATACCATGATACTCATTGTGGGAGTGATAGTTCAAACGGAATATATGAAGTAAAATAACATGAAGATTGTGATCATTGCTGGACCTTCACACATGTACACACGAAGCGGCAGCCTCGAGAAAATGAAGCTGAATGGAATGAGGACACCTGGCAGACGATAAGAAAGAAAAGATCTCCTACCTTCGTATCGTTTTCCGACTCATTTTCCGACTCATCAGAAGCCATTTTTGACATATTTTATAATCTTGAATGTTTCTGAGAGATTCATGCTGTTGGCTGAAAGTTAAATATGGCTGAACCGCGGCGTCGGCTAGCCTGAGGCGCCTTATATCTTAGGTGAATTATTATCCCTTCGTCCTCCGTACACTTACATTGCAATGTCGAAATAACAGAGTAGCACAAGGTGTTCGGGATGCCAGAGAAACCCGGGTCACATTGTCAAACCCGAGACAGCCAGCTCATGTTTCGTGACACGATCACGTGGAGCACGTGATTGACTTCCACTTGAAAGAGTTATATCAAAGCATGCCTAAACTTCGTTTCGCATACAATGTTCACCACGGTATATAGAAATGGGTTGCATCCGTTCTTGCATTTTCAGAAACAGAACCAAACGAAACTTCCTGGCCCGGTCATGTCGTTGAACCTCTTGGCGAACTGCCCCTCCAACCACTTACAGCGACAGTGTGATTCCAAAGATACCCTATTGCGTTCGCGCGAAACGGAAACAATAGATTCTCAATCGCGATTGATTGATTGATCTACGCTAATAATGAAAGCCCTATCCACAAATAGCAAAATTGCTATTCCAGGTAGCATAACCGCCAAACCCCTGCATATAGGCGCTCCGTCTTACCAGTCAAAAATAACCATGAGGACGACCCCACCCAATCAACTTTCCTACATGAACATATCACCATCCGGGGATATAATGTTTCCAACTTTCACTGGTCAGAATCTGCCCATGGCAAGTGTGCATGGGCGGTACGCTGGATGTTTATCTTATCATGGCAACTATAGACAACTCCCGAGCGTCTTGATGCTTGTTTCTGTTGGTTGGGGTAAATGTTGATGTTACCCCAAGGACAGGATGGGGATGTCAAGTGTGTTTCTCTGCAAGTACTTGTATCGATTGATAGCCAACCTCGAAACCATAAACAATCTCCAACTGGTTCTTCATTTCTCTTCTTGGTCAACTTCTTGCTTTCATTTAACCTGACTATCGCTTTTTCAACTCTCAGTCCTTTCAACATCTATCCAATTCCTTCATTTATATCATCACAAAATGTCAGAAAATATGGACAAAGAACCCATGACCTCAGGCTTCGCCGAGTTTACGCCACCTGACGGAGGACGAGGAAAACGATCATCAAGTGTTCAGCTGGCTTCGCATGCTCGACTCGGCCTCACAATCCTAGGTGCTATTTCCGGTCTTATCATCATGGCTACCACCGCGGATACTCTCCGCGTATACCACGAGACTCACCTTGGTCGGGAATATATGCTTCCGATCTGGCCAGCCTCATTCGACCTAAAACCAACCGTCGGAATGGTTGCATGCGGAACCATTATCTTCGTTGCAAGTGTCGTCTCCCTCATCTCAATGTTCATCCCAACTGTAAGTCATCTTGTATCATACTGTATTCATTTCCCATCTAATTCTCCCCAGATCAAATCCCAACCCAACTCCGTCCTCAGCAAACTCTTCGCTTTCCTCCCAGCATTCATCTCCCTTGTCGCTGCTATCGTCAGCACATCCCTCTTCTACAACCTCAACGCCTCAAATGCAACCTGGTCCCTCAAATCATGGTCGTGCCAATGGTCTAATATCAACACCACTTCGGCGCCTCACTGGAATACCTTGTGCCAGGAGAGTAAGGCGGGCATCTACTTGGGTATTATGATCATCCCATTGGAGGTGTATGTTTGTGGACTGTCTGCCTGGATCATGTATAAGGAGAAGAGAACTGTTGGAGAGGGATGGGAGCGAAAGGGAAGCCCAGACATGTCTTAAGGGAGCAGTAGTACGGCTATGATCGGAAACTGTATGACGGTGATGGGCGTAAGGATATGGTATTTATTGGATGACCGGGTATGCATTGGTGGGTGGCTGGTTGTACGAAATATGCAAGTAAATCAATCCCCCGAGGAACAGGCATGCTAGCCAGCCTTTCCAGCGGTTTGGGTTAAAATGTTGCGCTGCAGAAATCTGCTTTATTATTAGCAGCGGAGTTTGGTTTTCATCAACTGTATCATATATACACGCATTTTTTTCATGCGCCTTTTGCGCATCACCGTTAAGTCTGTTTGGTGCCCCGTGACCCTGCTGAGACTTTCTTTGAAAGTGCTAGTTGCTACACCTTTACACTTCTTTGGGGTAGATTCCCATTCGTGCTACCAGATAGTGAGTGTTACTTCGTCAATATTGAGTTCGTGCGATGCACTTTGTCCTTTGGCAAGTCATCATGGTGTTAGCAGACCTGGACCGACGTGATAATAGCCCTGGGAACCTCACGGATAGATCACTTGAAAAGTAATGAAGGGTCAATATCGAACAACTTTGCACATATCAAGTATCTTTTCGATGCTACGCAGCGGGAGCACATGGAATCGGAGGGGTGTCAAAATGCCTTGTAGTCAAGACCCGACTGCCTTAGCCAAATAGTAACATTTGAAACTTGTGTGAACAGCAACACGTACGCTTTCTGTTCGAGAATATCTCCAAACACACCAGTCAAAGCAATGATTCATTTTTGTTATGCAATTGAATATACCTGAAGCTGCACATCCGTTCACGACTCGTGCGACCGAAATAGACCCAAGCCCTCGGCCCCGCCCACGTGAGTAAGCGATTTTCTCGGACCCACACATACGCACACCGAAAGAGAGACTTGTCCACTCCGTCTCGTCCACCTATCGCCTAGCAAAAGAGATACTGATCTTAGGGAGAGGTAAAAGAACCATTAAGCTCCCAAGAGCATTGGGCCAAAAAACAAATGGAAGCAACAAGAAGCTACGAACAAAAAGCGGCAAAAAATAATGCAAAAGTATTGGTATAACAGACGATTTGAACGTCCCATATTGGACTCGCGGGGAATCGAACCCCGGACCACTCCCATGCTAAGGGAGTATTATACCACTAAACCACAAGCCCTTTCTGTTTGTTGCATGTCTGAGATGCCGTATCAGACTAAATATTCAAACATCCGTTTCAACTTGCGCATCCAACTGATATGGTGGGCGTGAACGTTGAACGCAGACAGAGGAAGGAAACAGTGGCTCGGAAATATCCACGGCGAACATCATACAACAAGAACTCGACTTTCTCAAATAGAGGTACGTCTCGAAGTATACTGATGGCTTCCATCGATAAGTAGAAGCAGCCGCATTTCAAGGATAGCTCCGTCGACTACACGATCTTCCATACATTCAGCTGATATATTTCCAGATCTTAAGACTTGAGTCTGGTCGAACTCGGATGTTGATGGTGTACGCTCTGCAGGCGAATCTTAAAGTGTTCATATGTTGTCATAACCTTCTCATAGCCTTCAACGAGCGGTCTTTCCGGGGTGACGAACTGAGGTCAAATATCAACCAACTCAATGTTGTTGATGCCAATGAACAAAGCTAGAGAGTATCAGCCTTCAGTATTCTCGTTTCGGACACGATGGACTGTACTCAGTAATTCATCGTTGGTGATTCGAGCCATGATATCACCGAGATTTCCTACGAATGTCTCTGGTTCGAGTGCAAGGTGAATCCATTTGCCTTCGGTGTTCAAGACCTCGAGGGCTTGGACGTGGTATGGATTTTGGACGATCAAGGTTATCACTAAAGCAACTGTGAGCGTGTTTGAGACATCTCAGATAGAAGGATAACTTGTATTGCACATCAGTGTGCGCGCCAAAACCATCTCCTAATACCCCATGATTTTACCATGGGAAGTTTTTCATAAAGAATCATGCCTTTCCACTCGAGTGCTGATATCTGGATAGCTTCAATCTATCTTTGATGAAATACCCCGCCTTGACCTTTGTGTACTCCTATTCTTCCTCGCGACAGGATGCGACAACTTCCAACTCCAATCGTTCATCGAAATCAAAGAAAATCGGAATGGAATATGCCTTCATGTCCGTTTATTCACAACCCGATGAATGGTGGACGCGAAATGGCCGTTGGTAATGAGATGCATGAAGAAGTCTGCAATGTTGATGATGAAGGAGCGAGGAACCAGCGGTACTCCTACCCAAGTGCCATTCTTGTTAAGAACCTCGGGTGCTTCCACTTGGTCTTGGTATAGTACGGTAAAGCAAGCGAAGTCTCTGCGTGCAGCTAGTCCGAGTTCTTCGCCATTGACTCGATCCTGTGGGGATGTTGTAGTGGGTGGACATACGCGGAGTGAAGTTCGCACATGCTGTCGAAAAAGGTTTCAGAAAGATCAAGCGCGAGCGCGAATGTACGCGTCAGTTGCGTAAAGAACTTGTGCAGGTAATTCTGGTAAGGGGCCATGACGTGCGGAACCTAGGATTGTTCTTAGGCCACGAGTTGGGCGAGGGTTTGCCAGTGACAGGCGGGAAAGGGAGGTTTTGATCTGAATTCATCTCATCAGGGCCGATGAGAAAAGCCTCCTTCATGTCTCCACGAATCTCAGGCTCAAGTTTTGTCACAAAAAGCGGCTCAAGTCTCCTGAAACTTTGAGTTTTATGGATGTGGCACTCAGCCTCGATTACTTCGAATGCCTCATCGATCACGCCCTGTCCGAAGGGATGACTTTGTGCATAAAAGAACCCGACGTCCGAACCGACTCTTTTGACTTCTTTCGCGATGGCCATTCGCTCCTCAAATGACGAAGAGGTCACGTTCGTCATATCCACGAGCGAAATTGAGTTGAATGTCTCGTGGGCTTTTGGCCCTCTAAGAATAGGACGACGACTTCGTATTCCACCCTGATAGTAAGGAAAATACTGTATCTCATCAGTGGAGTCTGAAATTCTGGAAGAGCTCGCAACGTACTTCGACTTCTGCCATTTCGTGACGTCTGTAAAGCTTCTTTCACTTTAAGTTACAGGTGACGAAGATATCGCCTGATTGCAGGGAGTTATTGCTATTTACAGATCTACAAGCAGAATCATTGAAGGGCAAAAGAAGCACGATCGTCATGCTATGCTATGCATCTGTCGCACGAAATCATCTCACATCTTTACTTGCCACCTCCACCTTCCGGAGACCGCCTTTCCGCCTTTCATCCGACCAACTCCCGCGCCTGTATATTTTACCACTGGAAGATCAGTTCACTCCAGTCAATCGCACGGATTAAATATTGACGCGATGTCTCGATTATCAAAGCTAGACTGGTCAAATTAGTTCCGGTGTTGGTTCGCCTAAATGGTTGCCCCTTTCAGCTTTCGCTGAGCGAACCTAGTTACCCGAACAGGCAATATTACAGATTGCCATCTCACATCCACTATGTGCCATCCAACCCAACTCCGAACCACGAAAAGCAGAAAACTCGCTGTCTGGTGGTTTTCTTCTTCATCTAGAACTTCCACTTTCATAACATAAAAAACTCCTTTTGTTTCCATCTGGAGTATTCGAAGTTCACCACTCCCCTTCTTAAGCTTATTCTCTCATTGAACGTTACTTTCGCTCGTCAGATCAGAAAAATGTTGCAAGCATCGCAAGAGCCCATCGACACGGAAAAAGGCGAGGTATCCCAGGCAGTACAACCTCAGCCGGCTCCTTCGTCGCCCATTCCAAATGGTGGATTCAAAGCGTGGCTGCAGGTTCTTGGTGCCCACTTACTTTTCTTCAACTCCTGGTACGTAGATCGCACCATTTCAACACAGCTAACACGCAGAGATAATTAGCTGACAGTTCGAAGGGGCATTGTCAACACTTTTGGGGCATACCAAGCCTACTATGAGACCGATTTACTGAAGTCTAAGTCTGCCTCTGAAATATCATGGATTGGTACGTTTCAGGGGTTCCTCTTGATCGTCTTTGGCATCATTAGTGGTCCATTCTTTGATCAGGGTCATCATCGAGCTTTGCTCATCGTTGGAACATTCTTGGTGGCATTTGGCATGATGATGACAAGCCTCGCAACTGAGTACTGGCAACTTTTCCTGGCGCAAGGTCTGGTCGTCGGTCTCGGAACGGGGTGTCTGTTCCTACCCAGTGTCGCCATCGTGGCAACATACTTCAGTACTAAACGCGCACTCGCAACCGGAATCACAGCAGCTGGAGGTAGCGTGGGAAGTGTCATCTACCCAATTGTATTCCGAAAGCTTCAGCCAAAAATCGGATTTCCGTGGGCTACCAGGGTCATTGCATTCATCGGCTTAGGAACCTTGACTATCAGTATTTTGGTTATGAGAACGCGGGTTCCGCATCCCAAGAAGTCGCGAAGTCTGGTAGACATGTCTGCTTTCGGATCTGGCCCATTCATTCTTTTCAGTATCGGATTATTCCTAGCGTTCATGGGCCTCTACATCCCGTTCTTCTACATCATCGTCTACGCCCAGAACAAGATCCACTTGGATGGTAACTTGTCGTTTTACCTTCTTTCTGTACTGAATGGTGCCTCGGTTTTCGGTCGTATCTTGCCTGGATTGCTGGCCGATAAGTTCGGATCCTTGAACGTCTTGATATCCTATTCATTAGGAGCTGCAATTGTTGGTTACTGTTGGTTGGCAGTTCACAACTTAGGAGGTATAGTTGTGTTCTGTATCTTCTATGGATTCCTTTCGGGTGCCGTTGTATCCCTACCATCGACCGTGGTTGCGTCACTTGTGCCTGAACTACGACTCATGGGAACCTGGATGGGAATGTGCTTCTGCTTTGCGGGTTTGGGTTTCTTGATTGGCAATCCTATCGCTGGAGCTATCATTAATATTGAGACGAACGACTTCACGGGAGGACTTATATTTGCTGCCACAACTGTTATTGCAGGAAGCGTTGCTTTTATCGGCGTTCGTATTTTGAAGATGAAGACCCTGCAGGGCTTCAAAGTGTGAAAGTCGAATCGATGAGAAATTGATGTGGTGAAACACAACTAGAAGTACGTTATTATTACGCTTAATTGTGACATGGAACGGTTCTCTTTAAAAAGTATTTACCATTGCAAGTATTAGATATTCTGGAAATTCTTTCTTTCCGATCAGATTGTATACTAGGTAAAGAACGAGTTGATATTGCATTAATGCAAGGGTTATTCTTTATGATATGTCAGCAGTTTTTTATTTACAATGTACTTGGCACATTTCTGTCGCTTCCATAAGGGGGAGGGGTTACATGGGAAGCGATTCGGTAAGTACTATATCAGAATCAAACTCCCAACAAATTGCAGGACATTCTGG
Source organism: Rutstroemia sp. NJR-2017a WRK4 (assembly GCA_002946385.1). Lineage (NCBI taxonomy): Eukaryota > Fungi > Ascomycota > Leotiomycetes > Helotiales > Rutstroemiaceae > Rutstroemia > Rutstroemia sp. NJR-2017a WRK4. Next base: position 117,449 of record NJPR01000022.1, on the reverse strand, counting down.
CTCAAACCAGAGAGTAAGTAATGCCATATCGCTCAGTGAGCCGTGAATGCTAACTATCTTCTCAGTTTGATGTTGCACAGCTGATTTCGGTACTGAGCCAAGGAATTCGAGTAGCAGTTCACGCCCTTGTGTGATCATGCAGATAAGCAGCCACAATTTATTTCTTTCGGGCCCACGGTTACCTGTCTCAGCTTGGCATTTGACCTACTGGAATCAAATACGTCCCATGTCCCCAAAACCCCACGAACAAATCCCACCGCCGAAGTAGGTCGTAGTCAACAAGACTTTGGCCTTGGAAGCTTTGCTGTCACTTAAGACAGGAAGCTTAACCTAAACAGACAGCTAGAATTCTTATGCAGACCATACCAAAATGAATTGCAACGCTCTCATCGAGCCCCGAGGACATGCATGTCGATTTCTTTCACTGGGAATCAACTGCAAATCTCGTTCCGCGGAAGTTTAACGAGAAGGGAAAAGGTTAAATTAAGAAATGCCGAAATCGTCAGATGGTAAGATCTAGGTCCCGTAACACGATCGCAAATGTGACATTGCTGACTGGCGATTGCCCCAGGGTGTCACCACACTATATTAAATTGGACAGAGTGTATCCTGCCCCACCTCTCTACTCCAAAGAAGTCGGTACTGCTAAAGTACAAATATCCATGCTTCATCCTATCCTGTACATCTCCAAGCAAATTGATAGCTCAAACATCGTCTGGTACATTATTCAGCTTCACAACCGCCGGCCAAACTCAGATTCTAAAAGACACCATAGAAGTCGACTCAACACGCGAGACCAAACAACATGTCATCTAGTCAGACTGCTCCTTTTGTCCCCAATGCGCCGACGGGAAACCCGACAATTCTGAAGTCTGTGGATTTGGAGAAGTCGAATGTGGAGCATGCCGAGAGCGAGTCGAAGAAAGTGGACTGGTATCAGCCGGAGATAAAAGCGCTGCCGAGTAGTACCATGGAAGTTTTTAAGAACTATGCGGGGTTTCAGACGGAGGAGGAGATGAAGACACACATATATCGAGTCAGAGATAAGGCTTGGAAAGTGTAAGCTATGACGATCATGTCTTTACCCAGACTTCTTCGTACATTTTAGACCCCAATTCCTTGCTTCCCGCTTGTAGACTCTACAATACCTCCAACTGACTTAGACAGCCTTCCATATCCATGTATCGGCATATTTCGCTTTCTAGACTTCAGCATTCATCTGTCCCCAGAATACCCTAACGTAGTTTCCCGCCTCCAGAACGGTGAGACCCTGCTTGATCTGGGCTGCTGTTTCGGTCAAGATCTTCGCAAAGCCGCATATGACAGCGGCTCTTCATCCAATCTCTATGGTGCCGATCTTGAGGGGCAATTTATTGAGCTCGGCTACGAGTTGTTCCAAGACAAAGATAAATTCAACGGTCAATTCAACATCGGTAGTGTCTTTGACGATTCGTTCATGGCTGACTGTGACGCCAAATTCGACATGATCTATCTGGGTAGTTTCCTACATCTCTTCAACGCTCAGCAACAACGCGCCATCGCGCGCAAGGTGAACAGAATGCTGAAACCAAAGGCGGGATCTATGGCATTTGGACGCAATCTAGGCGCTGAAGAGGGCGGAGAGTATCATTTGAAGACAATCGGTTGGGATATGTATCGGCATAGTAACGAGACGATTAGAAAGTTGTGGGAGCATGAGAACGAGGGCAAGTGGCAGATTGATAGCTTCTTAACAAAAAACGAGTCTGAGGTATGGGATAAGAGTAGGAGAGGTTGGCAAGAGAGTACTACCCAGATGATGGTTTTTGTAGCCAAGAGAGTGTAGACATAGAAGAAATGAATCAAATGATACTTTCCGTTTTTGGTAATCCGGACCCCTTTTGCTCCTTTCGGTTATATACTTGATCTTTTTGCTTAGCTTCACTACCCATGAGTGCTGCTGGCCGTTATATATGCGGGTAATTGATATGAAATGCAACTAGGCCTTGGTTATCACATAAGCTGGGGAACTGAGCAGTTGCCATATCATGCTGGACATACCTGTCCCCAGTCCTTGCGTCTCGTTACCGTCCGTAGTCTGCAGTCTGCATGTTAATGTATTTCATACCCCGCAATGCCCTGCTATGCCAGTTGCTCCCGGTGGTTAACGCTCATCCTTGGGAGCGGATTATCTTCTTTTAAGCCTGGCAACATTTGTAATTCAAATTATACACTTCGATATCTTTCGTCAATGTACGTCGTATGCTTTGCATTCAAGGAAAGATTGAAAACCATCCGCTCATGAGGCGATTCCAGATCGATAGATGGCATTGGAGCAATCTCACGTTGTGTCACAACAGATACGTAGCATGTAATAGTGCAATACGTACGACAGAGAGATAGTATGTGCAACCGACAGCAGGGTATCGCACTAAAAAATTCATAACTATCTTCATGCCTGAACAATCTAGTGTCTAGCAAATTGCCGTTCATGATTTCAACCCCTCGTCGAAATCTAATCAACTGATTCCAGAATCTCTATGATCGTCTTCAGACGCAGTCCTAAATTGCGGACGTTATCAAAGATCCACTTCAGATTGGACCTCCCCGATTCTGTCGTAAGATCCGGCGTGTTTTGTTGGACCAATTCCTTCTGTTGATACTCGCGCACTGCATCTCCCAGCTCCCCTAGGATAAGCTCCACGTGTCTTGCGGCTGAAATAACAAGAAGCTTCTTGTGCTTTAAATCTTCTTCATCTGATAGCTCGAAAGTTCCAACACTAATCTTTGTGGACTTCATATATGCCGAGCCATTCTTGGCTATCTTGCAGAATAACTTCACAAGAAATTGGAGGATAATCGCGGGGAAAATAAAGTTTGCTGAACCTTTCGGGCACTCCTTGCAGCTGAGATAATTAGCTATATGCTTTCCTGCCTCGCGAGTAAAATTTAAAATGGTATCAAGAGCGATATCGTTGTTCTGAATATTGCCGAGCTCAGCACTACAGTAAAGCTGGTTTGCCAAGCATGAGCAGTTTGAAGGCGCGCCGAACTTGATGAGCGATACAGGATTGGTGAGAGTGATGGATGGACCAATGCTATCAGCTCGAGGACTACTACGCAAGAAGGCTCTGTGTCTATCCGACCGGGAAAGCACAGTTGATGTGGCCCTCTTGGGGGAGCGATAGTCGTAGTTGGTGCCTGTTGGCACAGTGAAATTAGGGTTAGTTGCCTGAAAAGATGTAGATTAGCCACCTCGTTCCTCAATCTTTATATGATAAGAGTTGCAACATACGTGAGAGTTTTCTGTGCTTAGGGGAGAAGTTGGCTCGATGAAAGTTAGATCATCTCCTATCGGAGACATATTGGTGAAGCTGAATATGTCGTCACCGAAGCCATCCTGCTGCATCGCAAAGCCCATTGTCTCAAGAAGATCAGCGTCCACTTCTAAACCCGTTGTCTGAAGGGGATCGGTAGAGACTGCTGCTCCTTGAGGTGGTGTTGACTCTATGTTGCCTGGTTCCGGCGATTCATTAACCAGATCAGCCCCCGCGGGCTGTGCTACTGGCGACCGGGACTGTGAAGTCTGCGAAACCGATTGCCTGTTCCTCCCAGCCTTGAGTCTACCGCTCCTCAGTGACACACTGTAGTTGCACACATAATTGTTGTTGCTACAGCGCTGGCATATCCTTCCCCCGGAGCACTTCACTCGGGATTGACGACATGAATCGCATGCCGAGCATGTCTTCACATTGGAAGGCAGCTTTGAGGTTGGCGCATAGACATCATTTGAGGAACTCTTATTTGAGTTCAGACAATTGTCTTTCGACAATGGACTGGCTGCTTTGCCGTCTGTTTGTCGGCGCCGTGGATGCCACTTGTAGAGGAACGCGTCTGGTATTTCAGCAGAAGATACCATGGCGGGAACGTGGAGAGGCGATAAGATAAGATATGTAAGCACAGCACGACTTGATGGAAATTCGATGGATAAGCTTTATGCCAATGCCGATGTGTTGGTGACAAGCGCGGAAGTGGCTTTCTTTATGGCAATAGTTTCTGTATGCTTTGCTTAGCAAGCACTCCAAGTAAACCACCGAGCTTCCTCCTTCGTCCTTCGTTCCAAGATCGCGCGGTGAGTCTGTGATCCTACGAAGAGTCGTCCAATCGTGCCAACGTACTGGAGTGAATGTGCCAAGACTTAGAGCTGCAGTAGACACTACTCCTTTGCGTGATATTGACGCCTTGATACGATACGGTGGTGAGATAAAAGAATGAATGCAGATAATGCGCTTTACCCAGCAGATACGCCCCCTGCTGTAGAATCTAGACGTGCTTATGAGGCGTAAACACTCATCCTTGTAAATGCGCGGTAACCCCTGCGCACCCAATCTAGCATAAGTAGGACCTCAATCTAAGGAATGTAAAGCCTTCGAAGCCTTTCGTAGGAGGCGACCTTAGATGCCGACGATTAGTTGGCCTACTTTTAGAGTATTAAACTGAAGTATCAGAATAATTAGTTTAATTGTCTTTGGTTGTATTTGGTATTTTCATAAGTAGAGCTAACACGTGGCTAATAAGGAGTTGAGGGAGGCGGCCAGGTGCCTCCTGCTATTATCGTCAATTCAATTGTCCAACGATCAAATATTGCTTCTCCTCTAACAATCCCAGCGAAGAGGGTGTAACATTAAGAGACACATCGGGCGAAACCTTTCATCACCTTGACCTAAGAACAGGTTAAGCTTCATCCAACCGCAAACCCCAGGGTAGTTAGTATACACTCTATATACTACAATCGCTGCTGCATCTGAAGAGCAGTTCTAGAGCGGGTGTTTTGCGTCCACGGCTAGCTCTATCGATCCATCAGATTTGTCGTTCAGTCCTGGAGAAAGCTTTGGTAAGTCACAATTACCCTAAGCATGCTACAAGCCTCCATGCAGCGAGATTGCTGGACACTCCAGGCAATTGGGCAGAAACCATGCGTCAAGAGCCGCTGGCCTGGAAAAAGTATATCTTCATAGAATCTGATCTCGATCTGAAAAATGCTGACAACTCGTTGATCCTTTGACAAAAGATAGATACCCGACATCAGTATCGACCAAGATGCGTTCAACTCCGTACGTCAGGTGGTTGCCATTGCATGCTTGACAACCTGAGGTCCAGCCATGCTCATTGTGAGAATATGAGTAGACACGGCGTGACTGTCGGTGCTGTATCCACCACAAATGTGTGTAAGAAGATCAAAAATAAGTTTGTCCATAATGTTTAGCGACACTGCTAAGCATTGTTTAGGACTGCTTTTTGCTTTCAGCTCGCTCCAATGGGCGCCGGCTTGAGTGAACAGCCCGTTACCCCGGATTTTCGTACAAGAGATACACTAACGATGTAAGATCTTAGGTCGCAACCAACATACCTGAACACAAGGCATGGAAAGTACAGGCAGTTGTCAACGGACAATGACATGCAATCTGCACTAGAGATTATAGTCAAGTTCTTTAGAAGTGGAATATACCTAAGTATTAGGAGACTGCAAACAGCATCCCAAATCATACCTCTTCACTGGAAAGGAATAAGACGTCTAGGGAAAGTAGCACAAACCAGCGACCCAAGTTAGTAGGTGCTTTTCCTGCTAGCCATGCCCAGGTTTCGACATCGCCGTAATCACCTTTTGGTGTTCTCGAGGAGACCCAGACCATTCTTTGAGCCTGCCGTAGGTAAAAGTAACAGGAATCATCATCCGCTGTATGCGCTCCGCAAGAGCATACCAAGCGGGGAATTCCCAAGAATGTCCCATCGTCACTCGATCTTTCCCATCCAAAATACAACCGACCACGAACTTGGTTAAGCGCGACGAAAATTCCTGCATGTTCAAGCCAGCAGAGGCGGAGAAAAGTGGAGAATGTTGTACACGTGCATGGTGAAGAGTCTTTGGGTGACTCCAAGAGCTCCGCTATGCTTCTTAGACAGTATGCCCGATGATGCTGTAGGGCTTAAGGCATACAAGTCTGCCATTAACAGACACGGTGGATCCGAGTTAGAGCAAATCCATCCCGATCTGTTACAACTAGCGAACTACACTGTTCTGTGTAGGGCCACTGTAGGTCTAGACAGGCGACGACAATGCTGCAGGTCCAGCGCCTATTATCGATACGTCAGGAGACATTTCAGCCGTGGTAGCAAGGCAGTGGTGGAAAGTGCTGACCCTGCTACGAACTAGTCTATTCATGGTTCTTGGACATGAGGCTATGCAAGGGGGCGATCGGAAAAGCGAGCCGGGACTCTGTGAAATGCGAGCGGAACAAACATTCGCTGTGCTTGCATGAGACGAACCTTGTGAAATGACATGGTGGTGATACAAGATCATCGTTTGCACAACTCAGGAACAATGTACGTGACAATCATCTACTCGAGGTCAAGGTGAGGCGTCGGAAAAGTGGCATTGTGCTGGCAGTCACGTGGTAAAGTTAGACATGGCCCAAGCGCTAAAAGCACGGAGCTGGTGGGCTGGTGGGAAAGTATCCTTGGCTTGCAACCTGAACTTGACCCAGCCACCTCAAAAATGGATATCTTGACATCGGCCATGGTGAATCATTGGGTCACGATGAATGACTTCTTTTCACTGCCACGTCTTTGCGCCATGAGCATAAACAGGAGGTTCTGATATATATATCGTTCCATTGCTATGTGACTTACCTTCAGATTAACATAGCTTTAGGATTTGATCCAACATGCCTTTCACCCACCATACACCAGAATCACTACTTCCTCGTACAGATTCGAAGAATCCAGCGTCAACATGTCGAGGTTTGACGTCGAATGGTCAGCCATGTCGAAGAGGCCTTCAAAAGTCGCCCCATAGTTCTCCGAGTCCAAGTCCGCACAGAGCGTCAAGTACAGAAGCATTTTGCTGGCAGCACAAAGATCAAGCGGCCCACCTCAACGCACCAACTCAGGCTCGACCAACCCCCCTCCAAAACCGCTCAAGTATAGATACTCTGGTAGATAGACTTGGGATTCTCGAGGTCGACCCACAAAAGAACAAGGGAAAAGGACGTGTCGCAAATGAAGACGCCCGCGGCAGGGACCATGCTTCGAAGAATGGATCGAGACCGTGGGACCAACAAGCATCGCAACACCTCCACGGGCAACACGCACCGACTACAGAACACGAAACGTCTTATGAAGAAGAATTACGTGGGCGTGAGAAGAAAAGCAAATCCAGAAGTGGCCTAGGGTTGTTCTGTTGTGTTGGAGAAACCGACGAAGATAACGCACCAAGGCCCAAACAAAGTACACATACTCGATCCTCTTCCCATGTACCTTCCAGTTCCGGCACCGCAGATAATTCCCATGCATTTGCAAATCGCCCGCCTTCAAGACAGCGACCATCATCGAGACCAGCCACATCTTCGAGGCCAGGTACATCCCCGAGACCTCCTACCTCAAGGCAGCCGGAGATGCTGCAAAGACCGAACCTTGATAGAGATCCTTCTTCACGGACGGGCGAATTTCTGTCCCTCATACCTTCAACTGCTAGTCCTCAGGTCACATCATTACTTTTAGCAGAATTGGCCAAGCCAATATCAGAATCGGACGCTCCTGGATTCATCTACATGTTTTGGTTGACCTCAGAAACGCTTCCCTCTGGTCCACCAACCGAGACAGCGGGCCATCTTCTGGCTCCACCGTCCAGGCCGGACCCTGGCCGTCGGCGAACATCTGATGTTCTCGATTCCTTCACATCCGCTCCACCAAATCGACCTTCAAACGAAAAGACTATGCTTCTCAAAATCGGCCGAGCCGAAAACGTCTTCAGACGATTACAGCAATGGCAGCGCCAATGCGGTTACAATCTCTCATTAATAAGATACTACCCCTATAACCCATCCAACCCATCAGCCAACACGGAAGAATCTGGGCAGGCCCCTAGAAAGGTTCCGAATGTACATAAAGTCGAAAGATTGATCCATATCGAGCTGAATGCGAAGAGGGTGAAATCTGGAAAGTGTGAAGCATGCGGGAAAGAGCATCGGGAGTGGTTTGAGATAGATGCGAGTAGAGACGGAGTCAAGAGTGTGGACGAGGTCATAAGGAGGTGGACGGATTGGGCGGAACGATCAGCAGCATGAGGTTGATGTTGAAGACTTGAACCAGATTTACAGCATGGTTGGGATCACAAGGCGTTTAGATGGTTTAATGCGCTGAGAAACAGCCGGTTTGCATTGTTAAATGATAATTTGAAATGACCAAGCTACTTCTTTTCCCTTGCCCGATCCTTAAAAAAACGTGACTATCCGCGAGCTGTAACGTACTACGAGGGAATAGGAGGGTACTTATTGCTGTTCTGCAGTACGTGAAGGTTCTTGTCGCAGGTATATCTCATGATGTCGAATGTCACAACCAGTACTTCTGAGGACGATGTGGCATACAAGATCGATAACGTGTAGGTTGTGCTATGCTGTACATGTCGCCTAGACCAGCCTACTTCCAAGCAGTAGACTCATATAGAAAATTCCGTTATGTTTTACCCAGATATAGGTTAGGCCTTTGCAGGTAGCAGGACTTTCTCAGGTTTCCTGCGGAAGTCTGGCAGGAAAGAAGTTCAACACATTTTTGGTAGGACGGGAACATTCCAGTAATACTTTTGATGATCGCAACAAAGTGAGAGACTCGTCTGAGGAAGATGATATTCTATGATCACACATAACTTCGGTACCATCTGTACATGATTGCCAGTAGTCGCAACTATGCAGTCAAGGTACCTACTGGACTGCCAGCCAAATAAAATAGCTTTAAATTCGGAAAAGCCCAGATAATCATTATGTAGCGTTAATCCACTTGTCGAACGCCAGACTCCAATCCATGCAATCGCAACCCTCCCACAAAATTACATGCTCCCTCAAGCCTTCTTTGTAGCCTTTGCCTCAATCTCCCTCAACAGTGCAACTAAATCAGTTTCATGGTTCTCCATTTCCAAACCCCTTCCAATCCACTCCTTCGCTTCATCCAGCCTTCCCATCTCCATCAAACACTTTCCTCTTCTCCACCAAGCCTTTGCATTCCCCGCCCTCTTGGCCTCCACACTGCTCTCCGCATCAACAGCACCCTCCACCCAATTCGACATCGCCATGTGCGCTTGCGCCCTGTTTGCGTATAAACCCGCAACCTCATCCCTCACCAGTCCAGACGGTTCCCACAGTGGTCTCGCAAGAGCCATCTGCAGTCCAAGCGTGTACATCTTTATAGCTTCGCCATGTTTGCCCTTGCGGAATTCCGTGTTTCCCGATTCGCGCAACTTGGTGATGTTTGCGGAGCGCTTTGGGTTCACAGGAACCGGCGGAGGGGGGATTGGCGTATCGAGGGTAAGAAGAGCGCGGTGAAGAAGATTGAGTGTTTCTAATTCTTCATTGAGAGCTCGCGAATTTGAGGAGGCGGTTATGGACTTTGACATAGGGTCCATGTGTAGTGGGAGGAACGTGAAGGTCTCATTTTCATCCATCTTGACTTTGCGTTTGCGCAATTCGAGATTGAGTTTTCTTTGTGCCTGCGAAAGTTGCGATCTAATATTCTCGGCACTCTTGCTGGTTGTGAGAATGGGTTGTAATGAAAGAGGTGTCTTCAAAATTTGTGTGTGGAGGACCAAAAGGCTCAAGCTGTCCTTTCCGATAAGATCAGATTAATTTCAGCCTTGCCTTTGCTTACTAATATAGTTCAGCCCGACATCCTGCCACCGAACTCAAAATCATTCACATCCAACCACAACCATGGCCAAGATGTCGAAGCAAAACCTTGCCATCAAATCAAGGATCGGGATGCTGTCGCAGCTGCGATAATTTCCCCAAGAATCGGTTTCCTTGCATTTCATTATGGCGCATGTCGTAATTTTTGGTCACTCGCAAGTCACTGATGACCATCGTGAATCTACACACAGCCTCAGGTGGTGACTGATCTCCACGGTATCCATGTCTCAGCTCTTCCGTGGGGCGCTGCCTCTATATATAAAAATGTGCTTTGTTTTCCTTGCTACTTGATTCAAGTGAAATCCAAGTTAAGCAACTACGTTTCTTTTCAAAATTGAAGACTACCGTCGTTCACCTCAGTTCACCTCATAATTGACCGTCCACAAACATTCTCAAGTCACAGCCTGTACTCAATCATCAAGCATGTGCGGCGTTTTCTCTGCGTTTTCCTACGAAGTCTACCATCTGTGGGACGGCATCCTTCTTGGTCTTGGGCATCTAATGACCAAGATGGGCTTCTGATACCCTACCACGATATCGCCTATTGCTACAGCGCGGTTGATGGAACTCATCTGTAGCAGCAGTGGCTCATACGCTTTTTGATACTCTGCGGTCTTGCTAGAAGTCACCTCCTACGAATGAAGAAATTCCTACCACCATCTACTCTTGCTGCGAAAGATAGCCATGGGACCCGCTCGGAGTGCTTCAGCTACCTGGGGCTAGTTGCGTCGATTCTTTTATTCTTGGTGCTGCAATACAGTGTTCGGAGGTCGGAAGCTCTATGGCGATAGCGGTTCTTGCGGGCTATGAGTTGCGAGCACATCTGCAACAAATTATTCGGGATCAAAGTCATTTCGCAAGCACAATGTTGTAGCTGTCCGCGTCGATCCGCTTGGTTACTGGCGTGTATATTTTCAAGCGATAAACCATACAGAACGTGATATAGGGTCGTGGTCTAGGTCCAATTAACGAATTTGCGGGAATCACAAGTCAAGGGGCACGCTTTATTTTCATCTGGCTTGTTTGGTCGTGCTTCGTACGGCAGGGAGGCATCATTTACTAGCTCACTCCAATTGATCGGTTGATTTTGGGAAGCAGATCGTCTTTGGAACATTTATTTGCACCCATTATTCGCTTTAGAGCTTCGAAGAATTTCTGATGGTGTAGATTTGCTGAAGTAGAGCAATCTATTCTCATAGGCTCAAATCGGAAAACTTGACTCGTGATGCGGTACGCAAATGGAACTTTTGTTGCAAGTCGTTTCGCAAAACCATCCAATAGTTGAGTCCGTCATAAAGTGCGTGCGTCTGAGAATGCAGTCATCCTGCACGCGATCATGCTGCTAGAACCATCGTACTTACGATTTGCAACAAAGTGTGAGATAGCCATTCTTGTCAGAGAATCATCCCGTGTAATACGAACTCGTAGCTGTGTTTTCTTTATTCAGCCGGTCGGATAAGTTTATGTGTTATATCCAAGGAGACATGGATGAACTTTGCGCAAGAAGTGGCTCAGTTTCGAGGTGGTTTTCTTGCAGTCTTTCAGTTCAGTCAACAATTCGATTCCCGCTCTCAGCGCAATCACTTCACTTCCCTCCCATCAATACACATCTCAAAAAGGAACTTATCAATAACTCAGGGTTCTTGCTTTTAACGTCGCTGCTGTACCGAGTTGATAACAAAAGTCATTGGTACTATCACTAATCCCCTGTGAAGTATGAGAAATCCCGGCACTTGGGTCGCGCAGAAAGTCAAGGAGCTCATTTATATATATAACTGTAACTCGCTTGCTGAGTGAGTTGGTCTCCTATGAAGGGATTCACAAGCAGCCCACCATAGTGAGTCGGATCGCTTGCCTCAAAGTGGCATGTGAGATCTGAATTTCGTCATTTTGGAAGAAACCCGCGTCGCAGAAAAGCCGAGATTGGATGAACTATATCCAAGTACGATCCAGTTGAGATTTCCCAGAAGCCTGGTTGCATGTTCGAATCTTTACTGCCTTCCTCAAACCTGATCGAGTTCCGCCAATGGCTAAATGTGACACCGAAGCCCGGAGTCCGCTCCGCTGCGATGGAATACATCTGCCATGTCTCAACCACGAGGTGCTAGACACCCACGATGACTGCCTGCATGGACCTGAGCTGCATGAACCTAGGGCGAGTCCATAATCTCCCCGATTAACTAAGTTAAGTGTGATACTTGGGCACATCGAAACAATATGGGCTCCCATGTAAATGGTGGCCCATGTTACGCGCCGTTAAACTTGCCAACTGCTCATCATTTCCTCTCATGGTAAGTCGGAAGATATGCAACATAACAAGAGCCCTACCGCTTGCAGACTTTGCTGATCGAATGTCAGTTCATGCTAGCTAGTCAAGTCCAACCCCTGACTATCCTCAACAGGTATATCGTTGCATGTATAACTCATTGGGCAATTATAGCCCAGAGCAGGGGAATCTGGACCATCCCGGGATTTGCTTCTGTCGACTCTGGAATCTTGATCGATGAGCTAGAAAATTTCTCCAGGACCGAAAGAACCTACATTCTGGTAAATATTCGGAAGGAAGTCAATTTCTTGTCCTCGTCTTAATGAAGCCTACGAATCCATAGCGTAATGCCTACAAAAGCCAGTGAAAATTCGAACAATGACCTCATAATCTCCACCTTTTTTCCGCCCGGGGCGGAAATCCTCCTTGGAATCCTGGATTCCTCTCCACTCGCTGCTACATTCCCCAGGACCCTTCCACATGAGATAACAAAAAGTTGTAGTCGAATAGTCGTCATTCAGTGCCGGTTTACCGTTTTCGCGAAAGTTGGAGATGTGGGAAAGCAAGGCTCTTCTCCATTCTCTTCATAGTTCGCTCCGCAACCTTTGCCTGACGTAAACTTCCCAAGGTTGTGTATTACGGAAAAGAAGAAAACTTTTTAGGAGCTGACGCCGATATCAACGTTGTTCCCCTTGGGGTATCGAGCGAGATAAGACCAGCTCATTGCGGACCCGTCCCGATTGTTATTATCATGACCGAGTATTAGGATTGCCACAAAAATATGCATGTTTTCGCCAGCAATGCGAAGCAGCCATAAGCACGTGTGTCAGCCGCGCACAGCTCGGGAGGTGTGAGACAAACAGTGGGTAATATTGAGGGTCGAAATCCCCACTGCAATTTACTCCATTCCCCTCCTTCATCCCAATTTTCCCGCGTTTCATTACTTCGCCAGCAAAACGGGCTGTGGCCGAGCGTTGCTCCCAACAGCAACTTGCCTTGAACAAAACTCAAATAGTCTTAACAGTGAGGAATAGGAGAGATGATGCAATACAATTTATGTTTCTGTCAAGTTGTCAACTTGCCTAGGGATTCCATGTCATTTTATTCTCGAAGCCACGGGCCACATACAACGGTTTCCCTCGAATCTCTACAGGTCTAAGATACAACCGCAATTCAGCGATATCAGTACATGCAATGGTACGCTATCCATATCGATAGGACGATACGTCGATAACTCAAAGAGTCAAGACACCGGCTAATCTATACACATGGGCTATCTAGCTTCCCTCCCGCATTATCTTCGGAAGTGGAGTAACAGAAACGTTACTGTCGAAAACTTCGCGGAGCAGTATCAAATCCTTAATGGCCTGAGCAGTAAATGCTGACCACTGAAAGCGCGCGGAGGAAGAGATGTGGAACCGGCTGTTGTTGCTGTTAAGTTCTCCATTCCCTCCAGTCCCTCCAGGAACTCCACGAAATCCACAGAAAAACCACTTTAAATCCACCGTGTCGGAACACTTTCCTCCTCCTTACTACGGTAAACTCTCCTGCCTTACCACCCAACCTCGCGCCCGCCACCTTTGCAATGATTTCTCCGCCTATGAACTTTGAACATTCCCGCTGCAGGGACTCTTTCACGGGTGCGGTTCGATCTATCTCGGATCTGCCTCGGTCAATCTTGGCAAAGGAAGTCGCATGACGTTATGTTGCATTCGCTTTCCCAGAGCAGTTTGGTGAACATGTGAGCTTTTCGCGGCAATGATCTTATTATCGTACAAGAACAAGTACACCGAACAATGGACTACGCGCCTGGGAAAAGAATTTTTCGGGTTTCTGAACCTGAGTCAAGAATGTTGGAAAAACGAGAGTAATATTCAAGGGTGTTGTTGGTATGATTACGGGATCCTTGAATGCCAAGTACAGAGTACTCGTACTTTTGTGCGAAGACTTGTGATGTTTTCCCACGGGGCACACTAACGTCAAACCGGTACCAGCAGTTCCTCGGCTATTAAACAGAGTTTTTCGGAACGTTGATTCAAGAAAAGCCTCCCGTCTTGGGCAGGAGCTTCATAATGCTTGACGATGCCTCACAGTCACGGGATTGCGTACGGCTGGCTGTTCATTTCCCTTGGTGTCTTGGAGGGACTTGTATCAACTCCCAAACTGATAGCTCGCTCGTATTCTTCTCCTAATCTCCAGCATTTCTAAGGAATTAGTGCTGTTCCACTTGTTCGTGGAGCCCATTAAACACTATCTCCTCCCACAATCTCCTCCAAGCTCCCCGCAGTCTCAACGTAGTGACGTCGCATGTGGATCCTATTAATTCTCTTCACGCTCCGACACTAACCCTTCTAGTCTACCCAATGCCGTTTGGTGTGCCTGCCGAAGTAAGACTCTTCACTTCGTATCAACAACACCACCCAATCATAACTCGTCGGGCAGGTGATTGTCAGTCACCGCCTACACATCAGTCATGGCTGCAGTGCAGATCTTAAGCAATTCTTAAGGACCACTGCAACAGACAGGTCGCTAGCATAACATCGTCTGTCCAACAAGCTGAAGCCTTGCATATTTCCTGCAAGAATGGCGAAAAACACAACCGCGGGTTTCCTCATTACTCAGTTCCGAGGTTTAGGAAGCATGTGGGAATTGTGGGCTCTGCATGTTGGTTTGAGATAGCGGATCCACCGTCCAACTCTCAAGAAGGGCTGTTTGTCAGACGGCGAAGGATGGGGGAGTAGACAAGTATATTAGACTCCTCTTCCCCTTCACTGTCCTCTCTTTCCTCTAGCATACACACTACGCTTCTCCATTCCCCGGTCATCCCCAGACCTCGATAAGTTGATCTAAAGGCACACAACGGAGTTGTGTTTGAGCGACCTTTACGGAAAAACGCTGGCTGGTGCCAGAGTCGATGCAATTTTGAGGATTTGAATATCTTTTACAAACGGCATTCTACCACTTTTCAAAATGGGTTCAGCTGAGAGATCGCCAACCCAGAAGACCTATGCAGGTCTCTGCGGTCGTAATTTGGGTCTCCTGGTCTCGACTATCGCCACGACTGGTTTCTTACTGTTCGGTTATGATCAGGGAGTTATGTCTGGTATCATCAGCGCAGACCCTTTCAACAACTACTTTCCAGAAACGAACAATGATAGTGTCTACCAAGGCTTCGTCACGGCCATTTATGAAATTGGTTGTTTGCTTGGTGCCATGTTCATTCTGTGGTTTGGAGATTCAACTGGTCGAAGAAGAGCTGTAAGCATTACCGAGTTCTTAAGATTTCTTGTAGCAGGGCGCTAACATAATTTTCAGATGATTCTCGGTGGTGTGATTATGATCTTGGGTGTTATTATTCAGGTCACCGCTGTCAAGGGTCACTTAGCTACAGTTCAATTCATTATCGGCCGTACCATTACCGGTGTAGGTAATGGAATCAACACCTCCACCATTCCAACCTATCAAGCAGAGTGCAGTCGCACAACCAACCGTGGTCTTCTCATCTGTATTGAGGGTGGTGTCATTGCTTTCGGTACTATGATCGCCTACTGGATTGATTACGGCGCGTCCTATGGTCCCGATGACCTTACATGGCGTTTCCCCATCGCTTTCCAGATCTTCTTCGGTCTTATCTTGATTGTCGGCAGTTATTACCTACCTGAGAGTCCAAGATGGCTTCTTAGTAAAGATCGACACGAGGAAGGTCTCGACGTTATTGCTGCGTTGAACGGACTTGAGCACAACGACCCCCAGGTTCAACTCGAGAAGCAAATTATCATGGACAGTATCATGGCTAGCGGGCAGGTTGGAACCAAGACTCCATTCTCTGCCCTCTTCACCGGTGGCAAGACTCAACATTTCCGTCGTATGATGCTCGGAGCCTCGTCTCAATTCTTCCAACAACTAGGAGGTTGCAACGCTGTCATCTACTACTTCCCGACTCTTTTCCAGAAGTCTATCGGCACATCCCACAACCTTGCGCTCCTTCTTGGTGGTGTCAACATGATTATCTACGCCATTTCATCCACCGTCTCCTGGTTCATCATCGAACGCGCTGGCCGTCGTAAGCTCTTCTTCATCGGAACCATCGGCCAATGTCTTTCCATGGTTCTTGTCTTTGCTTGTCTGATCCCCGACAACGGCGAGGGTCCTTCCGCCAAGGGTGCCGGTGTTGGTCTCTTCACTTACATGATCTTCTTCGGTGCCACCTGGCTTCCTCTCCCATGGTTGTACCCTGCTGAAATCAACCCTCTCCGAACCCGTGCTCGTGCCAACGCCGTCTCTACTTGTTCCAACTGGCTATTCAACTTCACTATCGTCATGGTCACGCCAGTTATGATTACCAACATCTCATGGGGCACCTACCTATTCTTCGCCGCTGTCAACGCCTGTTTCCTCCCAGTTATTTACTGGTTTTACCCCGAAACCCGCCGCAGATCGCTCGAGGAAATCGATATCATCTTCGCCAAGGGTTACTGCGAGAACATCTCATATGTCAAGGCTTCATACGATCTGCCTTTCCTCAGTGACAGAGAGATCGAGCAGATGGCCAGACACTACGGTTTCGAGACTAGAGATGAGGAGAGCAGGAGTATCAGCGAGAATGATGGTGAGAAGGACGGTCCTCGGGAGAGGAGGATCAGTGGAAATGCGAACATTCCACATAACGGGGAACAAGGTGGTTTCCGTAATGATTAATTATATACCCCGTTTGAGTTCAATGATTTAATGAATGGTGGTGGTGGAAGCGACAGGATTTGACTCGGATAATAATGACACTTATCTCGAGATCAACTTCTTGCCATGTCTGTATCTGTATGGGAAATATAGATGATAGAATAGGCGCTTTTCAATTCTCTTTGGCTTTTCGGTTAGATAGCCCAAGAGGCTCAGATATGAAGGTGGTTAGAGAGGGGATGATACCCAGTGTAGATAGAGAGTTATATTTCCATAGAATTGGATTACGATCAAAACTATTTCCATTTGCATATATCCACAATTCTCTACTTTCCTTGTGGGTTTTGGGAAGAGCAGCTGGTTCCACCCAAATTCCCAAGCAGTCTCTAACTCAAAGGCAGCTTTTGACAACTTGCAACCCAAGTTACTTTTTACAAAGTCCAAAGTTTTCATTTATTCTAACTATCTACGGCTACTACTCTGCAAAGCCTTCTATATCCTATCCCTCCAACTCAGCTATTTCCAACTACGCAACCTCATGTTCGCCATTCTCAACACCTGGGCTCTCGGCCTTGACTTCCTCAGCCAGAGCTTGTGCTCTATCATATGCAGCTGCATTCTCCAGTTCGATTTTACTTCTTGTTGAGTAGCATTTATACTTACCTTCCCTTTTCTGTCGTTTCTCTTCCAATTCTCTCATTTGTTCCGCTTCTGCTTCCTGGTCGCTGGCAGGTGGTGATTTTCTTCTGCGTTTTGCGTCGACCTCTTCGGCTGGCACGTTGCATGGTTTCGGGGCTTGCTGTGTGGACTCTCTGTCCTTGGATCGAACCTTGGATTTACGGTGCTTCGACTTGTGTTTGGTCTCATCTAAGATCTGACTTGCAGATTCTGTTCGATGTGTGGGGACTTCAGTGGCCTTCTCAGATTCCTTTCTTGCCTGCTCTTCGCGACGCATTCGGAGTTTCCATTGCACTGGAGTCTCTTGCGGTAACAAAGGGGTGTTTTTCGCGGATGGTCGTGGCCACTTATTCAGGAGACAACCAACTCTAGATTGGGCTTTCGAAGCCTCTTTGGCCGGCTCTTCAGCTCCTCTATAATTGCTGCGGGAGCGGGACGTAGAACGCGATGGTGGTACCATCGGCGGTACAGGACTCTGCTGTGGTAAAGATTCATGATCGAACGTCTCACTATCATCTCCCATGATGATATCCCGGCCTGCTTTCGCCACTTCGGCACTTACATCCTTGACAGCAGCGATTGCCCGGACAACACCTTCTAACAGAGCGCCTCTTGTCTTCTCGTCATCATCTGTTATCGTTTTTCGCTGCTTCTCGCCATCGATCCAGTCTCGGTTTGCTTTGCGTCTTGCTTCGGCCATGGTGAGCAGTCCCCTAGGAGGTGACTTACGTCTTGGAATTGGGTTTGCGTTCTCGCCGTTTTCTGATGAAGGAACGTCTGTACAAACTTGCACGAATTTGAGGTTATCAGAAAGTGTCTTGTTCTCGGCTGGATCAATTTTAGTTCGTTCTTCGTAATGACGATCAGCTTGCTCCTTTGCTGCTCGGCGTCGACCTTCCATTTCGAGGGTTTCCTTTTCGCGTTGGAGACTGCGCAACTCGATCGAGTGCTGGACATTTTCTGCGGACTTTTCATCTAGGCGTGACTGCGGTATGTCTGGGGCGCTTGTAGCTTCCTCTGAGGGGGGTGATGGAGTGACTTGACATTCCGCTGAAACATGACCACGTTCGAGAATAGAACCCTCCTTGATAGTGAGGCCTGAAATGTGGATTTTGAGATCAGGGGGTGTGTCAACATCTGAGTTGAACTCATAGATCTGCTTGAGAAGAGCTTGGTGGCGATCAAGAGCCGTTGGAGTAATTAGGCGAGAAGGGATGTTCTGATCTTCCATGTTGTATACGGTACTTGTGACTCTTGCAATATTGGTATATAAAGGAGATGTATTTGATACTCAGAGAGGAAACAAACGAACCGGCTCCAAACCTACATTAATGGTCTAATATACCCACGAGAATGGTAACTGAATCATTATCTTTCGTCGCTCCAACGCCATTTCTTGATGAAAAATGATTCGAGAACAGCGTAACAACCGCGATTGGAAGACTTCTACAGGTGAATGATCTCGGACGAAGACAGATCTCGTATTTTAGCTGCATGAACCTCGACATATGGCCGAGCACACAAGCAATTATGATGGGCCGAATACCATAATGAGATGGTAGAGATTCGTTCTTGCGACATAGCAAGTGAATGATCGCAGCATCCTATGTTCTCCGATTCACTCAGTCTCTCATAAGTCAAGTCTTGATTCCAATTGATCACGAGCTCTCTGGCTCCGAAGTCGTCATGATCCTATGCCAAAAACCTGCTCCTTCTCCAGTTTGGAGATAATTTCCTAGTCACATGCCCGAGGATCGGAACTGCCTCTATAAAAAATGGAGGGTATTAATCACCACCGCAGCCCAAGAAACCTTCAAATACTCAGTACCATCTCCAGTACAAAACACAACCAACCTCCACCTCACTACCTCGCAACCAAAACGCACACAAAGCAGCTACCTCCACCACAATGAACCCACTCACCACAACCTTCACCACCACCTCCCTCCTCCCCACCCCGATAACACAAACCTTTCCAACCACTCCCACCACCAACCAAGCCTGGGAATCCCGCAAACAACTCATCTACCACTTCTACGCTTACCACCACTTCGAGAAGAAATCCTTAACCTCCCCCTACGAGTCCACCACTCCCCCCACCCTCGACCTCCTCAACATGAACGACGCGGACCTGCAATTCCTCTGGCGCACCGCCGACATGATCAAAGGTCTCCGCACACAACACAAACTAGCTGAATATCTTCTCGCTGTCCAATCCGAGATGGCAAACTGTGGTGTTAAGCTTCCAGGACTAATCAACACGCATCGGGAGTGTCTTTTGTATAAAGTGCGGGAGTATAATCGTGGTTTGCATGCGCGGGTGCGGTTTTACTTGAGGGGATTGGGGGATGGGGATTGGGAGTTTTTGGAGAGGTTGGATGCTGTGGAGGGAGGGAACGGAAAGCTGGAGAGGATTACGTCGGGATGTGAGGCTGGAGTGGAGGAGGCTGCGGAGGGCGGAGAGAGGGAAAGGGAGAGAGGGATTGAGAAGGAGATTGAGAGGTGTTTGACTGAGCGGTGGAAGAGTATGGAAGGGGTGAGAATGACTGTTAGCGGAGTTTAATCACCGACTATCAATCCGTCTGTGGAATTTTGAGTTTAAGGATCTGAGGAATATCTTTTAAAAGCCTCCGGAGTAGACCCTCCCCCTCGTTATACATCACATACAGTACTCCGTCCTTGCACTAGATTACATAATTCAGTGTATAGAAAGCGAGGATCTGATCTAGCGTAGTTTAAGTTTCCAGAGAATATGTACATCCCGGCAATCAATACCAAAGACACACACCAACGTTCTTTTGTACAACTGTAATTAACTATGTGAAAGCCATGCAACACAGTTTTTACGCCATTCTCCATACCCAATCAATGCTAACCAACCCCAAACCAAAGCGGAATAGACACCATTCATGGTCCGCTTGGACCAGCTACATCGTCGCCTTCATTTGCACCCCCTTCGACATCGTCATCGTTGTTCGACTGAGATCGTTTTCCTCTCAGTAACCCCCCGAGGGTGTTGCTTAAGCTTCGAGCGCGAATTCTCTGTGACAAAGTGGATGTTTCGGCCCCTAGCGACTTGCTCACTTGCTCCGAAGCTTCACCATCCTTAGCTGGGGAATCTGCATCGTCGTCGTCGAGAGTCCCATCAATTGCTTGCGATAGTCTATGGGATCCGGATTTGGTCTTCCGGAGCGCCCTTCTAGAAGATCTTATTATTGGGGAGTCAACACCGCGGCGTATGGAATCTGCCACAACTACACTTAGGCCTCCCGATAGAGGCGACAATAATGGTCCTGGCAGCATGCGAGATATCGAATGTCTCGCTGCCGGAGTTGTTGGACGTTCTGCTTGGGGTGGAGTAGGACGATGCTGTTGGCTTGGATGAGTATGAAGTTCGGTTTGTGTGGTCGATCTTGTGGCCGGTGGTCTTGTTGCCTCAGAAGACGAAACCTGAGCCTCGGAAGGTAACACGGGTGAAGAAGTGCTAGCTGGCATGCCCGGATGCCGTGGAGCCCGTAGGAGACTATCAGTAGACTCTGCCCATGGATTCCGAAGCAGAGGACTATCCTCACTCACTGGTCGCTCGTCGCTTGTGCTCGAGGGCATCAAATGATACATTGATTGCCGTGGAGCACTTGGAACTCTTTGCGGAGTCTGCGGCCGCGATAACGAGAGCGCGAAGCTAACGTGTGAGGATCTTCTCGAATCTTTGGTCGATTGACCGTCAAGCGTTGCATCGCCGGTTTGCATTAGGCTATTTCTCGATGATTCTAGGGCATTGAATTGCTTCTGGTTACCATTCTGATGAGCAAATTCATCAGACAGTCCCTCTTGATGTGCAAGTCCTATATGTTCTTGCCCTTGTTCTGCATCTGCTTCTACCTCCTCATCTTCGTCTTCGTGCCTTGGTCTGCCGCTCGTAATGAGCCAAACGCCAAAAAAGGTAAGTAGGCAGCCGCCAACAAACTTTACGGCATTCTCGGCATTAACTTTCTCAAAGTCACGATAAAGAATGGCACTTCCAATAATCACGGATAATGTGAAAAGAACAAACTGCACAGGTATGACTTGTGTAGAGTCAAAGCGCTGCAATGCTCTGTTGACATATCTGATTTGCATGACGGCTGTCCCGGCAAGCACAAGGACGAGGGCGTAGGTGACTGGCGTGGTCAGGGCTCTCCAAAGTGTAGAAGAGAGCATAGAAGCAACGCCCTTCGTTGAGAGAGCTGTGTAGCCACCTACTAATTGTAAGCATGTGCGAATTTCTTGGGATGTGCAGCCTTACCAAACAATCCAACAAGTCCAAGGTCGACCAAAATTGTTTTATTGCCATATCTTGGACTTGCCCACATCAAAACAATAATCAAGAATATTGTGACAGCCATGTAAATCTCGAATTCGAGGGTGCTGATCGCCCCCCATATCTCATGAGGCCCGAATTTCCTTTCCTGTTGTTTAGCACTTAACACCACCGTCACAGCACCGCCAACAGCAACAAGAACCCCCCAAAAGTCCCTCATTCGGAATTTCTCCTTCAGCATAATTGGGGCAATAATGCAATTCGATATCAGTGCTACCACACCTAGTGGAGAAACGATAGATGCTGGTGCAAAGCCATATGCCAAAAAGTTCCCGGCCTCCCCGACGGTCATTAAGATGATTCCTCCCCACCAGTAAGGCGACTTTAAGTAACTTGAGCGATTGTGCCCTTTATCGGCATCTGTAGATGTACTTGACTGCGACTCTCCAGAGTGGAATGATTGTCTCAGAGGCGCTTCCTCATCCGCCTCGTATTCCTCATTTGTGAAATGATCCCCGTTCGTTCCTGCTGCGCCGTATCCATCATATGCTTGTTTCGATGCATTTCGCCGTGCCTCTCGCTGCCGGATGTCTCTCTCGTGTAATCGTATGTGCGCATATCGTTGTATGTTCAGGGCGAACGATATAAGGATGTTGCCCACTATCGCAGTAATAATACCAATAAGCGACGACCAACGCTGAAGCTGGGAGTCGCCGTGCCCATTTTGAAGAACCAGACCTGGAGACGAGGCGGATATCACCGGTGTGATAAAATGAGTCCTTGCCGCAGCTCCGACTTCCGTAGATATATACATAGCAGCGTCGGTTGAAGCTATCGCAATGTTGGTTTCACCCCGCTCATGCTGTGCAGGGGCTCAGGAAAGGTAATGAAATTGATGAGTGCAAACTCATATGTGAATTTTTATACGCAGTTTCAACCCGCCTAGATGACTGCAGCAGAGAAATTCAGTTGACGGTTGTTGTGTTGCATAAATATGTAAAATGAAAGCGTACGGAGTTGTTGTATTAACGTTTGTACCTAAGTTCCTAACCCGCTAGTAATCGTCATTTTTCGAGCTGGCACAGACTTTTTTATTCTCACCTACCACACACCCACATGCAACTCCACCCCCATTTACGAGTAGCACAACTCACCAATCTTATCAGCCCAACATGAGCGACGGCGAGGACTTTGAGGTAGAGGTGCCCGAGCTAGCGGAGGATGATCCGATGAGAGCTTTTCTACCGACATCATTTGGGAAGAAATCTAAAGAAGCAGACGTCGCGGCGCAAATTAATCGAACGAAGAGAGCCGTAGAAAAGAGCGATGCGACAACGACAGCTGGAGAACAGAAACGCGCGATCGAACCGGCATCAAAAGATTGGGGCTCGGATGATGACGATGACGATGACGACGAGGACGACGATAGTTCAGACGCTTCTGACGATGATGAATATCCAGTATCCCACGAACTGGTGCTCAAAACCCACGATCGAGCGGTGACCACCACGACTTTGGATCCCTCGGGCTCAAGATTGATCACAGGTTCGACTGACTGTACGCTCAAGCTCCACGATTTTGCTTCCATGACTCCTACCACCCTTCGAGCATTTAAAAGCGTGGATCCCAACTTCTCGAAATCATCTACAAACTCTGAAACACATCCTATAAATCATGTCGAATTCAACCCGCATGCTGGTGGGACTTTCCTGTGTGTCTCGGCACATCCACAAGCCAAGATTATGAACAGAGACGGTGAGGTGATTGGGGAATTTGTTAAGGGAGATATGTACCTAAGGGACATGCACAACACAAAAGGGCACGTTTCTGAGGTCACTACAGGAACATGGAGTCCCACCGATAAAAACATCTGCGTCACGGCTGGTACAGATAGTACTCTACGAATTTGGGATGTCAATGTGAGAAGAGCCCAGAAGGATATTATAGTCCACAAGTCCAAAGCATCGGGATCGGCAGGCAGGACGAGGATGACAGCGGTGGTGTGGGGTGGTCCTGCTCAGGGAGGAAACAATTTACTGGTATCTGCCGCGCTTGATGGGAGTCTTGTGATGTGGAGTGGAAACGGACCATATGCACGACCAGCAGCTGAGATAAGAGATGCCCATGCTCCAGATACATGGACAGGTGGGATTGATATTAGTCCTGATGGACGAATGGTGGTCACGCGTGGTGGTGACAATTTGATCAAGCTCTGGGATACACGAAAGTTCAAGTCTCCTATTTTGACGGTATCCCATCCTTCAACATCAGATCACTACTCCGTCACCAACATCAAGTACTCTCCCAATGGCTCTAACATCATTACTGGTTCAGCATCTGGTCATTTACATATTCTTAATTCCGGAAACCTCAAACCAGAACTTGTTACTCCTGTCACCCCTGGATCCCCCCTCATAGCAGTACAGTGGCATCCGAAACTCAACCAAATCATCACCGCGTCTGCCAACTCCGAAGTCCATGTTCTCTACAACCCGAACAAATCTACTCGTGGCGCTGTCGATGTGATGTCTCGTGCACCCAAGAAGCGCCATGTTGATGACGACCCCAATTTTACCACGGATCAATCTACAGGAATATCTGGAGACAGTATTGTCACTCCAGGGGGTGTTCTGGGCAGTAACTCCTCTACATCATTCGCAGCAAGACATCCTACAGTAGGATTGACCGCCTCTGGTCGTTCGCGTGACCCTCGTCGACCTCAAATGCCACTGGTAACTCCATTTGCCAAGAGTCAGCCAGATGAGAAGCATATCAATGAGAGTATCACATTGAGCAGTATGCGTGATGAAGATCCGAGAGAGGCATTACTGAAATATGCCGAGAAAGCTAAAAATGACCCTATATTTACATATGCGTATCAGCAAACACAGCCGGTTACACAGTACGCCAATCTTAGTGATGACGAGGAGGACGGACCGGATAAGAAGAAAGTCAAAAGATGATCGAACAGCGGACACTTCAATAACGAACATATTCCGTTGGCGTATTGCGGTAAGCTGCTACAATAGTCAAGGGGGCCATATTACCAGACGAACGTATAAAGAATCTCTTACGCATGCCAAAGGAAGAAAAAATCCAGGGACGGTGTAAGTTGGACATCTCAATGCCAGCTTTCCAATGCGTCTTACCTTCGTATAGCATATTAATTTGATTCGCAACCTCAGCTTCTAGGTGAGCTATAATTGAAGAGCGTAAGCAAGAGAAAAAACTAGATTGATTTTCCTATACAGTAACATGGCTGCATAGCAGTAATGGCATCAGATTGATATCATACATGAATTCGAAAGATACCTCCAAGTGGTTCTTCCTGCAAATCGTACAAAGGCCGAGAGTCCTCGGAATGTGGACTACCGCTGGCCGAATATGCATAATTTCTTTTAGGTAGATCCAATGATAAAACACATCTCCAAGACACTATATCGCGAGTTAGTCAATTCTATATCATTCCATCGCCTCTTCCTACCAACCAACGCGTTTCTTTTGCTTGCTTCCGTGTTGTGAATATCCCAGCCTTATACTCTCTTCTCTCAAGAACCAGATTTGTATTTCCAAACTAATTGCTGAGTCACCGCTACGTTTTTTCGCCACTTCCTAACCAACGAAGATGATTCAAAAAAGGGGTAGTCACTCATGTAACCGAGATCATATCTAGCAAACAAACAACTTCCAAACATTCAGAACTTATTTCTCTACATTTTGTGTTATTCGGAAATCTGCAAATGTACAATCACCAACTCCGTCCTACATACACACTGCACCACCGCCTCCAGGGAAGTATTTAACAGAACCCCCCAGTCCATTCCTTCTTGCTTATTATCCCTCCAAAATTTCGTCCCCCTCTACAATACGCAGCAGATAAAGAACACCAAATCCATACACCTCTCCCACAATCAAATGTCCTACTACTGCCCCCCACCGCTCTACACCTACACCTACCCCTACCCCATCTACTACATCCCCGTCCCTGCCCCAGTCCCCGTCCCCGTCCCCACACCCATCCATTACACCCCCGTTCCCACCAACCGCGGCTTCAACCCCCTCCACGGCCTCGACCTCGGCCTGCCGCCCCCGCAGAGAGTAAAGGGGTATGCGCTGAGTGCAGGGTATTTAGTAGGTGCTCCTATTTTCCCCGTTGCAGTTGCGTTTTCAGGAGGAGAGAAAGAAAGTGGAAATGGAAAGGAAACGAGTGCTGATGCGATAGCTTCGGTGAAAAATGAGGGTGCAGGGAAGGGAGAGGGTGAGAAGGGGAAGGGAGAGGGTGGAGGAGATAAGAAGCGTGGAGAGAAATCTGTCAAGTTTGAATGTGCGGGGAAGGAAGAAGGGGAGAGTGGTGAGGAAAAGGGGAAGGAGAAAAAGGAAAATGGGGAAGAGGGAGCGGGTAAGGACGATGGTGATCAAGGAGAGAGTAGTAAAGACAAGGGGAAAAGAAAGAGTACTGAAAACGAAGGGAAGGATGGTGAAGAAAAGAGTGGTGAAAGTAAAGGCGAGGCTGGTCTTTCAGCAGGAGGAGATGCAGCATCGGGCCCTCCAGCGGGCATTTTAAAACATTTCGAGGCTCCGGGTGGTGCAGCTGGTTGAAGATTTGTCTGGAAGCACATTTACTCTTCTGCTTTCTCGGCTTCTCGCTGGAACTCATGATCTCCCCCAATGGTGGTGTCGAAAAGACTCGCTACACCGTGGGTGTAAAAGTTGATAATACTAAAAAAAACATGCGAGATTTTGAAAGGACATCTATTCCCACATTTTTGTGTAATATCTATATATCTGATCTGTATCTATCATGTAAAATGCCACTCTATTTACCAGAAGAAAACGAAACCACAGCCCATTTCCCACTCCAGGCCCACTTCCTCGCACCGCTATCTCCACCACCACCCTCCATATCTCTCAATTTCTCATCTTCACCTGGCTTAAGCCCAACCACTACGTCGGCTTTACAAGTGCGAAGAGCGAGAACGTTCACTCCAGATCCTGGACCCAAGGGCCCGATCGCTTCAGTGAAAGGGGTTGTTGGATCCCAGACGGCCTATAGGATGTCAGCTGTGTTCTGTTTAAGTATTGAACAAATGGATCGAAGATACTTACATCACCAACAAGCTTCCTGTAATTAAGGTCTCCCTTGAAGATAACCAATTCGCTCTCCTTCAAATCTTCGTAGAGTTTAGGAGCGGTTCCAGGTAACCTCCAGTAACTACCACCCTCCGTCCAGAATCTGTTTGCGCGTAATGTCAATTGACCTTCTGCATGAAATCCACTCCAGTTCTGGAAAAGGAACGAAAGTTCATTGGCTTCTTTCTCGGAGAGTGGCTCTGGCGTCTTTCCGGCATTCTTCTCGTCGTCTGATGGCGTGGAATAGAATGTTTGTGCTGTGGCCAGCGCATTCAATAGGGCTGAGAAATCGGCCGGTACGACATCTGATACAAACCATGGGATGGATTTCGAGTGGAGAACCACATTTGTTGCAAGGCCAGCAGAAAGGAGGAATCCGCTTAGAATAAGATCGACATAGAGTTCGAAACCTGCATTGTCGAGAATGATATCGACCTGACGTGTCTTTTTACCCTCATTCTTTGCCTTCTTCAAAACATCGTATGCTTTCCCAAGATCATTGATAATAATATTCTTCTCCGAAGCTTTTCGTGCCTCGGAACCTTGCAACTTCTGGATATCTTCGTATGTCAAGGATGTGAGAAGTGAAAGATCCGTAGCATTGCCCCATAAACAGACTTCACACATTTCCATAAAGAGAATCTTTTCGGCATCATCATCTGTTGTTTTTTCCATCTGTGAAATAAGTTCGTGGTATCGGTTGGCGAGTTCGATGACAGCAGGTCGAGAGGATCGGAAGGTAGACATCTTTTGGCGGGCGAACACATCATGGGATTTCCACTCCTTGGATAGTGAAAAAGATGTAGCTATACGTCTGCGATTATTAGCCAGGTCATAGTAAAGAAAGAGAGAAGTACCTGTAGAGATAACATTCTGCGTAGAGCCATGGAACATTGAACCATGATGGGTTGCCCAACTTTTCCAGCTCCGCATTGTATCCTGCAATGTCCGGCTGTCCGTCATCGGGTAATGGTCTGAAAGTCAGCGAGATACTTCCGTAGTTCTCCGAGTCTCGTACGTTAATTGGCGATCATGCTGAAGTTCATATTTCAGCTTCGCCAGATCTTCTATTATGCGCTTTCCTTCTCCTTGCTTTGTGCCCGCAGATTCGGAGACTGCTCGATAAACATCGTCGATTGCGCCGGTCTGTTTGTCAGAGAGAGTCTTAAGCAGGTGGTGAATGAAGTCTAGCTCACCAAAATGACTGGCCAGCGATCTCTTGCAGAGACGTATGCGAAGGAGGTTTTGTCCGCAGTGGAAGCGAGAGCTGTGCACGTTAGACATGGTCCTTCAACACTCAGTGACAACTTACGAGTCTTGGTGTCGAATTCCATTATGTGTGCTGGAGTTTCGGTATGATCAGATGAAGTATTGAGACTGCGAGCTTTCTTATAGCTGTCTTTTCTAAGCACGGTGACACTCAACAGCCTTGCATTATCTTGCGGTATGGCGGGGTTTGATCATGGTGGGGCATTTCTTGGCCCACGTTCTTCTAGCACTCCACGTGATACGTCCACATATCTTCTACGGATATTGTGAAGCAAGTATCAAATTATTTGAAGACGAAACAATGGGACAAATTTACGGCAAAAGATAGGCTGTGCTTCGAGAGTCTTGGTTGTGTTGGAAGGCACACTATTAACGACCTACCAACTGCTAACCATTGACGCCCAGACTCCCGCTTCACATCAGGGGTTAACGATGGAGTAGGCAACGTCAGCAAAATGTTACTTCAGATGGTTCAACTATTTTTGGTGGCAGCTAAACTTCCGAAACCTTGCGTAGATTTTACTTGCGTTAGAATTTTTCGAGGTTAGCTAATGCTTGTCCAAGATTGCATTCACCTACTTGTCCAAGGAAAAGGGAAAAGTTACGAAGCAAAGGGCAGAGAGGGCGGCCAGGACAAACGATACAGATCAAGGCGGATGAGAGTTATATTCACACGGGACTAACAAGATGGTGATCTAGGTAGGGGAAGCTGGCACAGGAAATTCCTACAGGTAGAGGTCAATGCAGGTGGTGATCCACGTATAAAGCTCAATCGACACTTCGGTAATAATAAGGCTACAATACGTTCCGTAGATGGCTTCAATTGAGAGAATGGCATATATGGTCCGGGAAGGCACCTAATACCGCACGCAGTATTAAAGCCATTCTTGGAGAAAGGTTGATATTCAACCATTGGGCGGTCTTCTCACTGTATGAGGAGACGAGGTTAACATCAATATGATATAACTCAGAAGAACCGATCATTATATCGCGCCCCTTTGATGAGCTCCCTCACAAGCAACTGCGTGCTGGAAAGAATTCATCCATCGAGCGACTGAAGATTCAAGGCTCACGAAGTTCGAAACCCCTTTTCCTGCCATTCCGGGAGGAGATGTCAGTCAACAAACACATAAAATACTTCCGCAACTGAAACAACCAACCACTTCCTCAACAGAATCGCAAGAGTACCAAAAAAAAAGTATATATCTATATTGCCATGCTATGCTATGTTACGCTATATTCGGTATATAAACAAAAAAAAGGTCGATTCTTATTCTTTCGTATCATAAAGTCGTTAAATTTGTATCCCAATCAATCTTGTCTGTGATCTTAATCCATCAATCCATATCCATATCTTTAAACTCCGGGGGTATTCGTTATTCGTTAATGATGTAAAACAAAGGAAATATATATGCAAATTCGTGTCCGTTTCGTTCGTTCGTTCGTCCTTTCGTAAAATGCTGATGTTTGCCGGCGTTTTTGTGCGCGTGTTTTTTTGGTATTTCGTATCGTGTTTTGTTTCGTGCCGTTTTCGTAGCTTTCATTCATTTTCCTTCCCTGATTCTCGGTTGTGCAGTCTGTTGGGGCATTGGTGTGTATGTGTGTGTGCGCTTTCTTCTCCCTCTCCTTGTCTTTTCAGAGCCGGAAAACATGACGCCACTGGCAAAGCTGCCCATACCAATTCCACTCTCTCCCCAAAAGATTCTCACCCACCGCCCAACCCAGAATCAGCGCCGTCCTCAACCCCGTCAACACCCCCTCCGAGATCCCCCACTCCTCCTCCAAGTCCCAGACCCAGTCCCCGAAATCATAGTACTCGGTATTGTCCAACCAATAGATCGTCCAAATCAACATCTCAATTAGGACAATCAAGAGAAGGATGCCCCACCGAACCACATTCCCAGCAGCAGCGACCGGTTCTTTTGGCATCTTTAGAATATCAATTTAACTATTATTACTTCCTTTCAGGACCGGGGGATTTCAATGAAAAGAGTATCGACATACCTGTGCGCTTTTGCTCCCGCGTCTTCATGTTCCGCTTCTTCTCCTCCAGGTAGCACGCCTTCAGCTTCTTGCGCGTGATATTGTTGCAGTATTCGCGCACCGCAGTGACATCCATGTCTTCGAAACGGGTGTCGACGCCCTTGTACCAGGTCTTGAAGAACTCCGTCTCCATGTAGTCGTTCTTTCTCCAAGCCTTGACGGACGAGTGCCATCGGAGCATTTCGATGAACTCGGCGCAGTCCTGCAGGCGCAGGACGGTCGACCAGTTGGCCCAGTACAGATCAATGAAGGTTTGCTCGTCGGTGCGCTTCTCGAAAGCGATGCCTGGGACATCAGAGAAGAGAGTGGCGTCGGTGATGGGCCGGCCGTTGTACACGCTGGAGTTGCCGAGTTCATATATGGCGTGGCGTTCTTTGGGGTCGAGCTTGGAGTTTCGCTCCAGGAAGCGGTTGCGTACGCGCTGGCCTACGAAGAAGAGATGCTTCATGGATTTGCGTTGGGCGCTCAAGGCTGCCTTGACCTCCTCGGCTACGTACTCCTTTACTCTGGGAGCCTCCTTCCACTCCGCAACATCAGCTCCTCCCTCGAAGAAGGTGGTTTCACTCTGAAGTTCGTCGTTAACCTCGTCGTTGACCTCTCCTTCTGACTCCGAGTTGGAGTTACTCAAAGTCTCAATTCTGGCCTTGAGTTCCGAGTTCTCCATCAACAAAGCTCCAACATCGACCTTTCCTTTGTCATTCACAGCTTCCTCGTAAAGCCTGTTCTTCTCCATGAGCCTCTGATTTTCTTGAATCAGCTGCTCACATTCAAGCTCCTTCATCTTCAGCGACGACTCGAGGTGAATGATTTTAATGTTGACTTCCTCAACCCGTACTTCATTCGACAGCTGTTCATTACGCTCAATGAAGTACTGTACGATTTCTTTCTTCTCCAACAATTTGGTGTTGACCTCCCGTAAGCCGGACTTGATTTTTTCCGCCAGGTTGGCCAACGCCAAAGCTTCAGAGTGTTCGTTCACCATATCTTCAGCGCACCTCCTGAGGTCTGCTTTCTTGATGGCCAATCGCACTTCGGGTGAATCTGTCTCGTCTGGCGACTCCACGTCGTCCTCAATCTCAAAAACAACACCGGAATCGTCAAGGAGGTCGAGCTCTGGTCCAGACATGTTGGATCAGAAAGTGTATACAAAAAGAGTGTCGTGCAAATTCTTGTGCAGGTACAGGATATTTATTGAGCTCCCCGAACTAGTTTTTTTGAATTGCGGTGAAATTAAGTTAATGCAAAAAGGGTCGGTCTCCTGCAATGCTCGTTCTTAGCCTTCGAGCTATGGGAAGTGCTGGGTTGAGTCGTGTAGCGAGGATATGACAGGAGACTTATAGATGAATGAAGAAAAGATAGGATAAATTGGAAAAATAAAATAAAAAGGAATTGAAAGACTGGGACAAGAACAATTGCAATTGCAAAAGTACGGGAAGTATGGCAAAGTTTTTGTAATGTGTAAGAGAGAGAATAAAATAAAATCAGCGGAATTCGAAGGATAAAATAATGCAGGTACGAAGTATTTGATTGGACTTATTTGGACCTAGCCACCAGACAGCAAAGGCCGGAAGATATTGGGAGAGGATTGGGCGATAAAGAAACACTTCATTTTTGCGCTGTGTGCTAGGAGGGGGAGGGGGGTATACGGAGCGTAGTTTCAAAAGCTTCATGTACCTACTCTGCGGTTGCCACGTGTTGCAGCTAATTCGTTGTTCAAGTCAGGCGGTGGAGCCGATCGTCAGAAATGTAGAAATTTTGCAACCGCCAGCCAGCCGAGCCAGCGCTACATGCATGACAAAGGTACCCAGCACCAGCCCAGCCCAGCCCAGCGCACCGCACCGCAGCCGGCCTCGATTCGCGATTCGATTTCGGAGCGTCGAGAGTCGAGCCTCATATTTGATTCGTAGCGGAAAGGGTTTGGGGCACAGGTTTGGAGCACAAGAGGCGGAGGGACTAACGGACGGGGGAGGCTGGAACCGTACGAACAAACCAAAAAGTGGACCGTCGGTGCATTGATGGGTGGGTGGTGGGCCCGAAAGCTGCAGCAACTACTAATCAAGACGTGCAAGACTCGCGAACAGTATGTGCCAAAGTACGAAGTAGCGGAAGAAGTCCCAAGGCACAATGCAACCGGTGTGATTCTCCACCAGTCTCATGCATACAAGTACATGCATGGAGAAAGTTCTTTTCCCCCAAGCCTCAAACCGGGAAAAGCTGGAAGCAAATGCCAAATCCAAGGAAACAGGCGTTATGACTGATGGACTTTTGGAAGAATTGTAGAACATGTCAAGTCAAAGATAATGCAAGTGGTTGGCAGTGGTTGACAGTAGTTATCGATAATAGAGTCACAGCACAGATCCACAAGCGATCCTAACAGCTGAAAGGGGAGGAGATCCAGAGCTGGGGGCGGGAAAGAACATCAGAAACCATATTCTTTGCATTCAAGCGACTTGCTTCTTGTTCCACTGTACACACTCGTCGAATGTGACACCGGAACCACCGAACACGTCTAGAGCACTCCCGATCGTAAGATCGACTTTCCCGTTACTCAACCTCTGGACATTATCCAGATCCTGTAGATTTCTTCCTCCCCCTGCGTACGTAACCGGAATACTACACCACTGTGCTAATTTCTCCACCAATTTTTCGTCAATACCTTTTTGCAGCCCCTCATTATCCGCTGCGTGGATCAAGAACTCCGAACAATATGGTTCCAGAGACTTGATAGATTCTGGATGATGTATGAGTTTTTGAGGAAGAGTAAAAGGAAAAGTCTAGGATGATTGATACTCACCTTCATTTACCTCCATATCTGTGATAGTTTGCCATTTATTCATAGCAACATACCAAGTATCATCTTTTCTTCGGCAACTCAGATCGATGACAAGTTTCTCCTTATCACCCCCTAAAGCTTGCAGCACTGCATCTAGTCGTTCTTGGGAGAACTTGCCGTCAGGAAAAAGAAAAGAAGTGATGATGACCTACTATTCAAATCAGTCTCCGATGTCTCACTCGTGGCAACGACAACCAAAACAGCACATACCCGTTCCGCTCCCCATTCAATCCATTGCTGAGCATTCTGATCCGTGATTCCTCCTCCAACTTGAAGTCCTCCCGGCCATTGCTCTACAGCTTGTCTGGCAGCTTCCTCATTCCCAGGTCCTAACATGATAACGTGAGCCCCTGTAAGATCATGGTCTTTATACAGTTTGGCGAAGTGGCCGGCAGGAAGCTTGGATACATAGTTCGTTTTCAGGTCCGAGGAGGCTGTTGTTAAGGTACCGCCAACTATTTGCTTTACCTGACCCGAATGCAGGTCTATGCAAGGCCGGAACTTTGTCATTCTGGAAGGCTTGGAGAAGTAACCTGGTGTAGCGAACAACAAGGAAGATACCAAACTTCCAGGTATGGTATCCAAGACCGATAGAAAGAAATCTTCGAAAGATGAAGAGTTTTCCCAGAATATGTTGTATATGTATGTAAATGCCCCATACTCTGTGACTATCAAACCCAAAAATTGTCTAAGAAGGAATCCGTCCGGCAAAACCTCGGCAAATATTTTCTGAACATTTTCTGGGGAACCTTTCAGTTTCTACAACTCCATAGCAAAAATTCAAAATCCCCCAACAACTCAATTCGCCCCAAAATGTCTACCCTTCTAGGAAAACGCA
Source organism: Rutstroemia sp. NJR-2017a WRK4 (assembly GCA_002946385.1). Lineage (NCBI taxonomy): Eukaryota > Fungi > Ascomycota > Leotiomycetes > Helotiales > Rutstroemiaceae > Rutstroemia > Rutstroemia sp. NJR-2017a WRK4. The sequence goes on along the minus strand of NJPR01000022.1, from coordinate 83,699 downwards.
AGCGCGCCTCTGCTGCAGCCATTTCTAGCAATCCCTCCAAAGTATTGAAAAATAAAGAAACCAAAGCTTCCAAGACTAAGCCTATATCCCGACTAGAGCTCGAAGACCAAGATGAAGAAGCCTCCGCCTCAGAAGCAGACTCAGCCTCAGACTCAGCACAAACTCTCGATCCGCAAGAAATCTTCCGTCGCCATTTCGAAGCGCAATTCAAACCCCTACCAGTCATAGCGCAGAACCCTCCCCCCGCAAACCCCGACCTCGAAAGCGAGGAGGAGGACGAGGATGAAGACTGGGACAGATTATCTGAGAGCTCAGCTGCGGATGAAGATAATGAGGAGCGGAATAATGGCGTGCAAGTTGTAGAGCATGTTAATATCGATGCGCGGACGGTGGGCATGTCGAAGGCGGAGTTGAGAGCTTTTATGGTGAGTTTTGGGTTATATCTTCTGCACCTGAAATTCCTCTCTACGGAACAAAAACTAACCCCCTCTCTCCCCAGTCCTCCAAGCCCCCCTCATCTCTCTCCCACTCCCTACACACCACCCAATCCTCCAAATCCGACCCCGAGACCACTCAATCCGAAGCCCTCAACCTAAAAAATGACCTCGAGCTACAACGCCTCCTCTCCGAATCCCACCTCCTCACATCCACCTCCGGAAGCAGCACTCTGCCCTCCCTGCACGGTAGCAACCGCATCAAAGCCCTAGACCTACGTATCCAGGCCTTGGGCGCAAAAAGCAGTATCCATGTGCAGGAGAAGATGCCGATGAAGATGCGGAAGGGCATTGTGAAGGCTGCGGAAGAGAAGGCGGAGAGGAGAAGGAGGGAGGCGAAGGAGAATGGGATTGTGTTGGAGAGGGAACGGAGGGGCGGTGGAAAGGGGAAGAGTGGAGGGGTGAGGAGGGAGAGGGGAGTGGGTGCGCCGGCGGTGGGGAGGTTGGTTGGAGGGGCGACGTTGAGGTTGAGTAAGAGGGATGTGGAGGGGATTGAGGGGCCGAAGAGGGGGAGTAGGGGTGGTGGGAGGGGTGGGAGAGGGGGAGGAGGGAGGGGGAAGAGACGGTAGGGAGGACTTTTGATCAAGTAGAGAGTGGAGTAGAAAGTAATCGTAGAGCAAAGAGATACCCCCCACAAATTACTCATTCACATCAACATCTCACACGCATACACATCATATAAACACTCATGAAATCATAACCAGAAGGCGCAATCGCTTCCAAATGAATATTGTACAAATCCATCACGACGATGAATCAGCCATCACAAACCCCATTCCTCCCTCAAACCCGAACTCGCAGATGAACAATAACAGGCAGGCCCATTGCGCCTCGCGCCCTCGCATAACTCCTTTGCATGTATTTTTTTCTTCTCATCCACTTCCTCTCCTCGCTCATTCCCACAATTCAAACTCTGTATCAATGATTCCCATCACCAACCGCCAACCGCTCGCTCAGGAGTCTTTGAATCCGAAAAAGTCTTTATGGAAAAGGCTGAAGAATCCTACGTACAGACATACCACTACTGCTGTTTGCCAAACTGGAACGCACCAAAGACACCGCCACCATTACCCGGAGTCAAAGGACCCAAAGCCCCACCATTATTATGCGCTGGGGTGGTCACCAAGTTCGCCGTTCCATTATTCGGCGTGCTAGGAGCTCCATTCGCGAACGCATTTCCGTTCTGGCTCGGCGTGGTGTTCTCTTGGAGTTGGTTGTACTGCTGAGGAGTAGCTTGTACGTGTGCGTTCGACGACTCCTGGGAGTTGATGCCGAAGACGCGGCCCCAGTGATCAGCGGGGATTTTGCCGTGGAAGACGCGTTCTCGGATTTTGAAGAAGACGCGGCCGTTGACGAGGGAGTCGGATCCGGCTTGGTGGGGGGTGCCTATCCGCTTGACTTTGAGGATCTCGACCATGGCGTCGAGACTGGGTTTGGGATCGCATCTGTGGAGGAGTTCGAGAATGGCGTTGTCGGTTACGGCGAGCTGGCTGTTCTTGTAGTCGTCGTTGGCGCCTTTTATTAGGTACTTGATGTCGCCTACGCTGGGGAAGAACTTGTCCATAAGCATCTGGAACTCTCTCTCGTCGTCGGGTAACCGTTTGCAGAGCATTATTTTGAGTAGGTATCCAAAATCATAACCTGCATGTAACGAAATCCAGTGCTTGTCTTCGTCGCAGACAAGTCCGGAACTAATAAGTTGAGCGGCAAATTCGAAAGGGTCGATGCCGTCTCGTTCTAATCTTGTAAAGTCCGTGCCCCCAAGCCGGCACTCGTCGATAGATATTTGAGTATACATATCCTCCTGTAACGAAAATTTGAAGTTGAACTGCCATGTGCAGGGAACCGAGGAACCAAACTTTCGACCTGGGTTGCGATCTAGGTCCGCATCTGGATGAGGAGTTGCCGGCGGCGATTCTCCATCGGCGGAGAAGAGCGTTATGCCCACTTGTATTACTCGCAAAAGATCCACGTTACATCTTAGGCACTGGTAATGATAATCCCCCTTGTCCTGAAAAGCGCCCATAGGCCGAGCAACGATTCCTGGAAATTTGACATCCTAGCATTGTTAAGTAGAGCCTCCGTGTCAACCAAAGCGGGTATCTCTCACCATGGAAATATATGGGTATTGATCTACAAGCTGCCGCAGAACCGCCATCTCTTCGTTCAGGTTGCCCTTCCACACTTCTCTTATTCGGCCTTTCTCCCGCATGCCCCGCGTCCCAGAATCCGCCATGCTGTTGTGTCCTTGTGGCTGTAAAGGCGCCGAAGCAAAGCTCATCTGTGCAGCTTGACTTGCCAACCCAGTTCCTCCTGCCATGCCTAAGCCAGCTCCCCCAAAGCCTCCCGGCAGACTCATGGCATTTCCATTCACTGAAAAGGGATTGCTCATCGAGTTCGCATTCATGAATCCTTGATTGGCAATCGAGGGCGGCGGCAGCCCTGCGGTATGTGCTTGTGTGTGTGTAGGGTATTGTTGATAATGCGAGCCAATATTAGTCGGACCACCGCCGTAGCCCTGCATTCGTGGAGGCATTTTGTTTTCGTCGAGTATGTATGTTGGATCGAGATAGTGGGTTGACGGTTTTCATGGACGCAACAAAACTGCGCTGGTTGTGGGAGTCAAAACGCAACGGCGTCGCACGCGGAACCTGCTGGTAGGTATACTCGTAAAATTCGTAATTTATTTCAAAATGGGGTCGTTGCAATTTGCAAAGTCTTTCGAAAGTCTTTGTGTTCTGTTTCTGTTTCTGGTTCAAGGTTGAGTACTTTGCTCCCAAAGCTCACGGGGGACTGTTGATGCCCGCGCTTAGTCAGCCGCCTCCAACCCGCTTGCCGAAGCTTCAACTCTAAAGCTCGACGACCAGAGCAATCCCCTCACAATATAGCATCGAGTGGAGACAGTTGATACTCAACATGCGTTACACAAGGTAATTAGTTTGCCGCCATGTTGGTTCTAGCAACAGCTGATTTTAGGTTTCTAGAATACTGAGAGCCCCTCGCGGCAACCTCACTGGTTTTGACCCAAAAGCATTAGCAGCCGCATCAGGCACGCCCGCAAATGATCCATGGGCAAAGGCGTAAGTTGGAATATGTGCGCCCGGAGCGTGAAAGAACTACAAGATGCTGACTGTCTGGCTAGGGAGGCATGGAGGTACACTGGGCAGTTCAGTCGATTCAACCGATTTAAGAATTCTTTCCCAGGCTTGGGCATCGCAACGGTAGCATTTGCGGCATACTGCGGTTACGAATACCTTTTCTTGAGCGATGATCATCATGGGCACGCGGAGGGTCACGGCGAAGAGCATCACTAGAAGGATTAGGAGCAGATTTATTGTACATATGGGTTGAATGGTATCCTCGGAGTGATCTACCTTTCACTGCTCGCCGGAAACATATTCTGTGGTAGGTTGTGAGGGGTTTGCACAGTTCATACCGACGAATACCAACAAGATGTCTCGGAAATGGGTGGGTGTCAAATGCTCGACCTGTTCCCATTGCGTAGGCGTGTGGGTTTTGGTGACGCGAGATCTCTGAGATATGCCGGATTTTCCCAAATCCGACGATGCCCTTCCTCATACACGATCCGGGGCTGGATATGTCACTCACTAAAGATGTGCATGATAGAGATAGATATACTGCCCTCTTGCTCTGTGAAACGCGGCGTGATGTCTGGTCTATGTTGAGTGGATTGATGATATGAATGTGAGGACTTGGTACTTGCCCATGCCCACCGGCGAGGTATGAGGAATGACATCGTGTTTGTAACAAAGTTGAGGTCTTTCTGGTGTTTGTAAATGTAATAGAACTTTGACCTTGCTTTCGTACAGTGTGGCGTTAGTTATCAGATTGCAGGAGTACAGGCGGATTCGGTTTCCCTTGAAACGATCTGATTCGCCAAATTGATCGCTTGGGCTATTTCATGCACTACAGTCTACATTACTATCCCACCCCCTGAATAAAGATTATACGGTGGAACTTGGCTCTAGCACAATCAGGGTGCTCAACAAGTAGAATCAGTGGGATTTTGAGAATTTGCCACAGAAAACTTTTGCCGACCTAGCTACCTACACCCTAAGCCAGCTAAAATAGGACGAGCATGGGCTAAAGGAGGTCGAGCAGGGCACTGGCAAGACAATGGTAAGGGTGCTAGCCACTCGAAACAGGTCCTTCTTGTGTATGCGGGTACAGACCCGCCGTATAATCTTTGTTCAGGGGGGGGGAATACTGGAACGGTGGAACCGGATTTCTGGCGCCGCCTACATACTGTTAACGTTTGTCGTCCCCAAGTGGCAATTTTCCAAGGCGAGGCGAGGCGAGATCCAGCCGTTTGTGCCATGGATCAGCCATCGGCTCTACCAGGGCGCTGGACTTGTCGGGGAACGGGCTTTCCAGGTTCAGCCTTTGCGACTTCCACAAAACTTTTTCACTCTCTTATCTATAAAACTGGTGCTTTTTCTGTCGTCTCATATATTTATTCTGTGTTACTATCCGGAGTCCGGACGGCGATGGCAGTCGGTGTTCATACATTTTGATAGCATCGTCTTTCTGTCTTTTGACTCTCTCTCTCTCTCTCTCTTTTTCTCTTTCTCCCTCTCTCTCTCTCTTTCTCCCTCTCTTTCTCTTTCTTTCTCTGACCCGTGATCATTCGCCAATATGGAGGAGCCAATGCACATGCACCAGCATTTACCCATGACCTCCAACTTCAGTGGTAATAATCCGACCAGCGGAAGTAATTCGTCTCAATTGGAGGAAAGGGACATGTTCAATTCTCAGCGTGCTCTCGAACTTAGGAAGTAAGTGTAGTTCATTGTTACTGTTGTCTGTCTGTGTCTCCAAGTAGCGACTTGAACCCAGTTTTGTCAATAGGCGAAACTCAGTACTTATTGGAGTCCAGTTGAGTCATGACAATTAATGGCTTCCTTACGAGCGAGTCATATCTTTCATGACATCTAGCTTACATATTTCTGATTCAATCAGATTCTTCGATCCCCAGCAGTCAAATGCATGCCCATCCGAAGATACACTGAATGGACGTTTAAATTTAGATGGAGCTCTTGACTCTTTTGCTGAGCTAGCAGTCCATCATCTTGGAGGTGTTCACTCTATGATCAGGTGAGATACGACTGCGTATCCTTTCTTCCTTTGCAAGACTAAGACCCTCTAAGTGTCATAGATGGCAACACTCAATATTTTATTGCTGGCGCAAGATTGGAAGGCTTTTCTGAAGATAATGAACCGATCATCACGAATGGTGCATGGTTTGGCTGTTCTGAAGTTCCCACGCCTGGAGGCTTGTGTGAAGTAAAGTGGCTTCCTTCCTCTTTCAGAAGTTTACCGTAGCTAATATGGTGCAGAACACATTGGCTCTAGAAATATCAGAAGGCGACGACAGCTTTCCTTGTTTCGTCATCAACGACCTGACACAAGACCCAAGGTTCTCCGATTTGCCTATAGTCGATGGAACCCTGGCTACGTATAAATGGTATGTGGGTGTTCCTGTCACCACTAACCATGGAGTCAACATTGGTGTTTTATTTGTCTTCGGGACGAGGAAGTTCGATGGATTGTCCTTGGAGAAAAGAAGATGTAAGTTTGCCGGCCTCGAAACCCCTGATAGTTGCAACCTGTGACTGGGCGATATTAAACCTCTTCAGTTCTTCATCGCCAAGCAAACAACGTAATGAAATCTATGGAAACGCAGCGAGAGGCTATCGAAAGACGTCGTGTTACTCTTATGTCGAAGGGAATTGCAAAGTTTCTGGAAAGAACTTCTTGTTATACTGATTCAGCCGAGGATGCATCAACTTCCAGTGAAAGTGCCCTAACGGATAAAGCTCATACTACCTTCAATCCTAGATATAATAAAGACAATCAAGTTCTTAGTAAGGGAAATCGACCGGAAAGGTCTTCTGAGGCGGTACTGGACCAAATCCGAATCACCTTAGATCACGCCGCCACTCTTCTTCACGAATCTCTGGAGTTAACTGCTGGTGGTGTTGTATTTTTGGATACAACTGAAGGCTACGCCGAAACCGGTGTTAGCGATGCCTACAATGATCCCGGCACGGATCTAGGTGCTGAAGTTAAAGAAGTGAAAAGCAGGGAGACGTCACCTGACACTAGATATGACCCAGAGATGGCAGGGTCGGCATATCGAGATTTTAGAGCTCGGCTGTATTCATCATCGCCGCGAGCTTCGACCAGGAGACATAGAGCTGCTAAAGTACTATCTATGTCAACTGCAAAAGTTGCGACATGGGATGAAGACGCCCATGTTTTGGATAGCCAAACTCTCCAAACATTGATTAATTCTTATCCGAAGGGTAATGTCTGGTAAGTCTGATCCAAATTTGTCAAAGACCTGAACCGCCGGTGGACTAAACTACTTAGAACACTCTCCCGGTCTCAATAAGCTAACTCAATCTGCAGGTATATTGATGCAAAAGGATATTTCTCAAGTTTGGAGCAAGTCCAAGATTACGAAAAGTCTAGGGCGGCCGGGATGCCTGGGAGGAATCGAAAAACCAGCGCATATGACGTGAAGAAACAAGAGGCAGAAGCCAATATGCTGTCTAAAGTGTTTCACAACGCAAGACAAATCATTTTCTTACCTCTTTGGAATGCAGCTGCAGGTAATTCTCCCAGCTACTCTACGTATCTCGTGGCTAATATGTGTGTGGGAAATAGAAAAGTGGTATGCGGCGTCATTCGTATGGTCTCGATCCGCTGTTCCCGTTTTCACTGTCGAAAACGAAGTGGCTTACCTGGCTGCATTCACAAGTTCAGTTATGGTAGAAATTAGCCGTCTAGATGCAATTATTGCAAATAGAATGAAGTCTGATTTTATAAGTAGCATTTCTCGTGAGATATATTTCTTTCTGCTTCAACGTAGGGTTCCATTAACCATTCGCAGACGAATTTCGAAGTCCGCTGCATGGCATCCTAGCCAGTGCAGATTTCTTGCGTGAATCAAAACTTGATATATCGCAAACAGAGTTCGTATCGACTATTCAAAACTGCAGTAGAACACTTCTGGTAAGAAAAAGTCTTTCGGAGCGTGTACCACCTGACTAAATCAGCAAATTAGGACACGATCAACCATGTTCTAGATTACAGTAAGATTAATTCGTTTGAAAAGAAGGATAGCTCTGTGCAAGGTAGGTCTTTTTATATATTTTAAAACTCATCAGCTTATACATTTCAGGAACGTTCTCAAGCGAACTTCATCAGGTAGCGAATGTAGCCCTGTTATGTGAAGACACAATCAACGGAATGATCTCTGCGAATCATTTCGCAAAAACTTCAGTCGACGCAACTCTTGGACTTTCCAGTGGAAAGAATTTAATAAAGCATAATAAAACCCCATTGCGGATTATTCTGGATTTTGATGATTGTGATTGGATATACAAAATCCATGCTGGTAATGTTGCCCGACCTTTTCATTCCATCGAAACTAATTTGACGGGTCGTAAGGTGCCTTCCAACGAATTCTCATGAATATTTTTGGTAATTCGCAGAAGTATACGGCAGAAGGCTTCATTCTCGTCCAGTTGCGCATATATACCAGACCAGAAGAACCATCGGATGAGTCAGCCAATCATCCAGGCACATGTATTGTGCTGCGGATCAAAGATTCAGGAAAGGGTATGTCAAATCAGTATATGGAGCGTAAACTTTACCATCCGTTTGCCCAAGAGGACGAATTCTCTGCTGGTGTCGGCTTAGGTCTGTCGATCGTGTAAGTCTGAGCAACTTTCCTGAAGTATTTCTACTAATAATTTATTATATAGCTGGAGTATAGTCAAGCAGCTTGGTGGGATGATCAACGTTCACAGTGAAATCGGTGTAGGCACAGATGTTCAAGTCACCATTCCAGTTGAGAAATCTGAGCTTCCGGACAGTCGCTTGATGCATGGAGATCTCACCGATGCCTTGATTACTTCTAAGAAGATCATGTATGATTTACGAAGCCGAGCAGCGACCAAGACGGTCTTCCTGAAACGTGGTCACGTCACCTCTGCACAAAATCAATGTTGGGATAGACTAGAAAAATACTGTTCCGAATGGTACGGGTTTAATTTGGTTGATTCCCAGAACTCGAAAACAGCCGATCTACTTATTGTCAACGAAAATTCAATCTCCCCTCTGAAACTTCTAGAGCATTCCAGATCTCAGCGAGTGCTAGTAGTCTATAGAGATATAGCTATTGCTCACAAGGAAAAAGCCATATCGGATTTATTCGTTACTGCACATATATCCCAGCCAATGTGAGTACAAAAGTTTCGGTCGCCTACCAATCAAGAAACTCATCTTTGACCTCGTCACATGCTTTCAGCGGGAAGCATAATTGCTTAGCAACTACTGACATGGAATCTAGAGGACCATACAGACTGGCTAGGACAATCCTAACCCTCTTAGATCAAACACTCACAACCAATAAGCCCTCAAATAGAGACGCCGGTACTCAGTCGCCGCCAACATTGTTTCCACAAGATGGTTCATCAACAAATGGTACTGGAACACCCAGCAGGAGCATCACGACGTCTCGTCGAAGCTCAGATACTTCGATCGGCACGCAGCTGGATAAGGCCGAGGCCGAGCCACCAAAGCCCACGCTATCTGAATTATCAACGCAGCCGACCACGAAAGTTGAAGAAGTAAAGAGCCAAACTCTTCCCATCCGACCCAAAACCACACCAGCAGAAAAAACACCAGTGAACGTCCCACCTACAACTAGCACTTACGTTGGACACCCCGAAAACACACCCCTCCGCATCCTGGCCGTAGACGACAACGCCGTCAATCTCCACCTCATCCACCGCTACCTCCAGAAACGAAAAGACGACATTATTGTCGACGCAACGAATGGTCTCGAGGCCGTCACCGCAGTCAAGGAGGCGGAAGAACCGTTCGATGTGGTGTTTATGGATATCTCGATGCCGGTTATGGATGGTTTTGAAGCGACGAGGAATATTCGGGTTTGGGAGAATAGGGCTTTGGCGACTGGTGGTGGTGCTGGGGAAGGTGTTGAGAGTAAAGAAGGGAGTACGGCGAAGACCAAGAGGACTCGTGCGTATGTGGTAGCGATGACGGGGCTGGGGAGTCAGAGAGATAGAGATGAGGCGGATAGGAGTGGGTTTGATGATTTTATGACGAAGCCGGTGAAGCTACCGATGGTGGGGAGGTTGTTGAAGAAGTTGAGTGAGGAGAAGGCGACGAGGGAGGCGGTGGGTTTGGGTTTGGATGCGGGTGTGGACGCGGGTGTGGACGCGGGTGTGGACGCGGGTGTGGATGTTCCGAAGACGGGAGCAAATATGGGATGAAAGTAAAAGAACGGGCAAGGACATGAAGGAAAAATAATGAAGATGAAACACTGATGTGAAGGGATGGATGGGGAAAGATGGACTGCCATGATGTGAAGACATGGATATAGTCACGAAGAGCCAGTGTCTAGTGGCTGAATTTGGACATTTAAAAATATCCAGAAGGAAGGGAAGATAAGACAGTGATACGAGACGGTATATGACGAGTGGAGTGCCACGGTGACATATTCAGTAGACAATAGGGGTGAAACACGGCTGCGAAAATGATCCACGTGCGTACCAGACAGATATAAATACAAACTGCGCCCTGCGCATCAGATCAGCTGCAAGAAATATCGTTCAGAAACCCGCCATGTCCAAATCCGAGCAGCCTTACTGCGCCGGGTCTCTATGATCTACAATACTCTCCCTCAAGTGCCAAAAGTTCGCGATTTCAACAAATGAGACCGTAGATAACGCTGCAATACCTCCTCAGATCTGAAGTAAAAACAAATGCAAATAAAAAAAACGCAAAATATTAAGTATAACAGACGGATTGAACGTCCCAGTTTTGGACTCGCGGGGAATCGAACCCCGGACCACTCCCATGCTAAGGGAGTATTATACCACTAAACCACAAGCCCGTTGTGATGTTTGATTGATGAAAGGCGTGCTCTATTTGAAAATATATCTTGTGAATGTTATGTGGGTGATTCGGAACGATGGTGGGGATTAAGCGAACCAATGGGTGGTGGCTGGGGGGTTTAATATCGAGATAAGACCGCGACCATCAGTATCTCGCGACCGAGTTTAATGTGCAACAGTCATAATCGTATCTACGAGACTGATGGAACAAAGCTCCCGTCCAAACTCTGGACATTCTTCCTTGCATTGTTTTGGTCCTCTCCCATTTGAGGAGCTATTGAATTTGGAAGCTGAGTAGAGAGAGATTCCCGATACCGATTTAACATGGTGGGGTCCGTCCGAGTCATAAACCTTTGATGACTTTGGAATTGCAGACGCCAGAAGACTACAAGGGCTCCCGATTCAGAAATTACGAATCCCTTTGCAAAACATCCTCCTACATCGGAATATTTTTTGCATTGGAAGGAAAGCACAGAACGGATCCTGATCCATTTTGGGCGGCATGTATAAATCACCAAGGCCGGTTACTTATTTTCGATTAATTGCAATGCAACATCGGGAACAAGACCTCCCAAGCATTTACCAACCAAAACCTCTCAGACCTCTCAAACCTTTGCCACCAGAACTATTACCAAAACCTTCCACGCGTTCTCTTATCGTGAAGCTCCCTGTAGCTTACCCAGCGAAGCTTTCAAAGAGCAATGAAGGTCATGGTGTCGAACGTGATTCACTGGCCCCCCATCATCTAATCTCCACCCAACACCTCCTTTCCCCCTCGCTAAATCCTACCCTTCGCAGAATTTTCACTTCTCCTGTATACCATCACAAGATGCGAATAAACGCTATAAAAAGAAGCCATTGCATTAGAAGTTGGGACTAGACTATCCCCAGTAACGTAACGTCACAACCAGGCAGTCCCAATCCCTGCGCGTGCCATGTGCATCTTATTGACCAATTCCAAATATATATATATATATGGGACCTATAAAACATCAGCAACCGACTTCATTCACTGCATTACTCCCTGCTTTCACAAGTGTCAAATCATCCCGAGAGAAAAGATCAAATGAATTAAAAGCACGCCAAAGCAAGTAAGAACCATTGCGCTGCGTCGTACGGCTCGATATGAAGACGGATATCATGAGAAAGCACAGGTCGTTCCCGAGGTTAACCTGAGAACTGCTCCGTGATGAATGGAGAGACGTCTTCTAGACATGAGAGTGGTGCGCTGCTGTAGAGCAGAACTTTTCAAGCTCCCTTCCATTCACTACGTGCGTGGTATATATTTAGAAACGCGATGGCTCAGCACAACCAACATTCGTCGAGCGAAGTCATGTGTGTGAGGATTAGATTAGAAATGACAGCCACAATTGTTGATTCATCTTTCATTCTGTGCATCTTCGATGAGTTAGTCTTGGGGGAATTTTGGTAAAATGAGGGTGATTCGCCTTCTGAATGACTTCTGACTAGCTTTCGCTTTTTTCTCTTTGATATCTCCAAGCTGGATGCTTTTAACTTATCCTTTCCATAGCCATTACTTTAAAACTTGTGCTCCATCAACTCAACTTCAGTTAGTCTACCATAACTGACATCACTACGGTGGTAAGTCCAACATGCCCGAAGCTACTCGTAGACTATCCGACGAGGACGACAACGTTGCGCTCTTTGACCGTCGCAGCCTTTCTCGATTTAGCGTGGACGAAGAGACCATATTCCTGGATGAACTCTCTAGGATCATTGCCAAGAACAAGCTGGTCTATGAGGGAGACCTGAAGAAACTTGGAAAAAGCTTTGATGCCCACGTCGCGATTCTGGAAGATAAAGTCCACTTCCTCGAAAGCCAGATCAAGGCCACTGAGCACGAAAATGTCAAATTGCGTGCAACAATACCGATGGGCGAAGAACCTTCTTCGTCCGAGACTTCGAAATCAAGAAGAATGAGCACTTTCTCTGAGAGAGCCGAAGCACGAGGACTAGATTCGCTCAATTCAAACCTGATTAGGAGAGTGCGAAAGGACGTCTGGTTAGGGGAGCTACGCAGAATGGCGAAGAGAAGGCAAGCGGTGGATTTGCACAATGAGAATTCGACGGTTTGTGACATCTTTGGAGTGATATTGGACCTTCAAGCTGATCATAAGAACTCCCATAGGCCTTCAAGAAACTTCTCGGCCAGTGGTTGCAGCGATATAGCCGCGAAGAGGAAATTTGCATCATGCTGGCGATGGTTTCGAAGTTCGAAGAAGCTCTGGATGCTGAAGAGCAAAGAGAGCTAGCGCATGCCGTGGCAGTGGATCGACTTTCAAAACAGCTCCAGCAGAAAGGAGAAGAAATTGAAGCTTTGAAGAATACTGCCACCGCTCATCGAGAGCTACTCTTCACATTCGAGTACAAGCTGAGGCAAGAACAACACAAAGTAGTGGAGCAGACAGTACTTATTGATGAGCATGAGGACCACATTGCCAATGTGAAAGAAACTGTGAAGGCAGAGAAAGAAGAATTTCGACTGGAACTTCTCAATAGCCTCAAAGCAACCATGGAAGCAAAGGAAAAGACGATACGAAAGGAGCTTGAACCCTATTGCCGTGTTGCTTTAGACGTCTTAAACAATAAGAGAGAAAACTACAAGCCTGATTTCGCTCGCGACGAGCATATCTTGGACTTGGGAAACAATGCTACGCAAGGTGGAACGTGAGTTGATTTCCCTGAACTAGAAAATCTCTATCCGATAACAGCTGACCTTTCGCAGATGCTTGGCCGACCTCTACCGGATCGAGTCTAATCCCAACCTGGTTGAGCATGCATGGTTTGAAAATTGCTATGGTGTTTCGATAGACAATACACAGAAGTTGCGTGGGAGTTCCGCATTCACGAAACTCGCCGATATGCATTTCGACATGCAGCATTACAAATGGAAATGGGGCTTCCACTCGCCTGAGCACGATAAAGCGTTTGAGAAGCTGAAAGCCCAAATCGCCAAAGTGAAGAAACCTGAAGCAGATACCGAGGACGGAACGCCTGGATCGTTGAATAGGCTACTTCTTAAGGGTAGAAATGGCAAGGTCTTCCAGAGTATTTGTAATGAGCATGATGCAGTTTCCAGGATGAGCAAGGAGATACGCCATGATAAGAAGAGTTCCAGGTGAGTAGAGCTTATGGAGATCTGTCAGGCTTTCCCTAACTGAATTTGGCAGAAAAAGCTCCGGCTTGACGACGCTGGTAAGCCCGAGTCCTGAACCTTTCGCAGGAAGTGAAGAGACGCAGAAGTGGAAGCCAAAGAATGTGTTGAGAGGTTTTGGGAACATTTAAAGCATTAATTACAAATTTGAAATGGTAAAGACATGAAATAGGGGAGGATTTGAATTCTGGGGACGAATATCAATAACTCTAGAGATGATTTGGAGATCGGCAGATCGAAGTTTGAGGGGATTATCAATAATTATAGGTCTTCACATTGTAAGCAGAGGTTAAACCCATGGATCAATTAGAACTCAATTCAGCGCGGTTTGGATACATCGTGATATAGAATGAGGTTGTATGATGGAAGAAAATCAATCGGGAAGAAGTGAGGGGAAATAAAACGTCCATCGGCTCCGGTACGGATTATCATTAACCCGTGGAGACGACGACACGACTGGGCCGGATGTAGCGAGCACATAGGCTAGTTGAAGATTTTGAGAGATAGATATAAGTACCATTTAATTGAAGACTGCTGGAATATTCTACTCTTCCTTTAACTTATGCAATGACCCTGTTGTCCGATATTCCAGAAACAATTCCACCTCATCCTCCAAACACGAAATCGTGACCCAACACTCTCTTCTACCTCTTTCCTAAAAATACCCTATAGCCCAACCATTCTTTCTTCTCGTCTGCCTCATATTCCATATCCCAAAGCATTACTCTAGACTCTTAATAATATACTCATCCCGCCATACCCATTCCTGCGGGTGCATCCCACGCCCTGCTGAAGCACCATGAAGATATGGGTAAGATGCAAGCTCGAGCTGAGAAACGTGAAGGAAGTGGCATGTACGATACCCACAATTGCTTCGATCGTGCGTCGAATATGCCCCTAAAGCATCATCGTCGTAAAATAATACAGCATCCCGGGAGGTCAGCCTCGATAACAGGCTACAAGTCGCCTCATCTGTTGGCAACATGTCTTCCGGCATTCCCATAGCCTGAGAGAAAATAACTTCCCCTTCAAGCTGACGTGTTTCTTCAGTTATAGTCGTATCCATGCTGCACAAATTCCACTCCCAGATCAATGAGTCGCCTGTTAGCACACGCATTACTCTCCCGGGTGTTCCCAGTGTCAGATCCACATGTCTCAAGCAATACTCAAGATATAGGCCATGCTGCACAATGTGCTTGTAATCCAGACCAATGAATAGCTGTTCCAAGTTTCCTAAGCTCCGAAGCATACCGGAAGCCCAGGTAACAAATCTAAAGAACTTCATGTAATCCGGTCTCGAGCAGTCGTCTTCGCCACCCAATGAGAACTGTAGCTGACGCACATTTGTAAAATACGGTAGGGTGAGCCCCGCGAAACGATACACTCGGACCCACTCTGGGGCTGTGTGAACGCATTGGTGACTTTCTCATCAGCTCAGGTGTACCGTCTTAAAACTCCACACACTTGCCATAGACAAACAAGAGAGGAGGACACACCTATGACAATCTGCTTTATTTGGCACCGTCACGTGTAATCCCTTGACTGTTCTTAGCCACAGTGCCGGAACTCCATAAAGTTTGAAATCACTCATAGAGTCAGGATGCAGATCGTTGCGCACATGCCTGCTGGACGGGTGGTCGACCACGCGGCTGCGCGACGAGAGAATGTATATATTCGTTTCAGAAAAGACGTGGAGTGCTTCGTGGTAGAAACTCGGAGAGCAGCGGAGAGCGGCAATGAGAGGTGGAATACGGCCACGCCAAGTATCGTATAGAGCGAAGTGGTAGATAATGACGCGGACTTCGGCAGGGATCGTGGAGAAAAGGCATATTGGGGTTGACATTGTTTGAGTAACGATGTTGCCTGGAGTGTTTTAAGAATAAAATCGATAAAACAAATATGAAGATCCAGAAAGTTGAACTCGGAGATGGAGCTGAAAAGATGATAATAAGAGATGGCGCTCGTCGCCCTTTCCTTGAAGCACAAAGTAAGGCAGCAGGCGCTGATAGCCACGAAAACTACTATACCAAAGAAGGTGCGACGAGTAAGACGCATCACGAGCATGTTTCCTTTTCATAAGACAGACAGTTGGCGAATATTTCAGCCGAGCTGCGTTATTCAGTGAGCCAAAACTGGAAGAGCCAGGACGAAATGACCGAGGGACCACAGAAAACTGCAGCATCTATTGAATTCATGTATACCTCAAGAAAATATCAACAAGTTAACATGATATATCCCAGTCGATGTAAGCTACTCGTACAAAACACGCCATGTCCCAAATATCCGTCTATCTCAATTTGGAAATCTAAAAATAGGTGATGAAGACTTTGAATCTCAGTTCAGTGTCCTTGGTTCCTGATAAGCGAGTTCTCGATGCTCCGTCGAGGGCGTCTCGATCTTCCCTCTTCGGCAGCTTCACCTGGGACCTCTATCTCATCCTTGATTCTACTCGTCAAATATGCTGCAACTAAGGTAGATACTCCTCCGGCGGCCATAACTATTGGGAAACTCCTATCCCCCGGCACACCTCGAGGCTTTTGGAAGAACTTGAAAATGATACTGCTTCCAAGAGTAGCAATCGTCTGTGGAGCAGCAACGCTCATGTTGTGAATACCGAGAATGATACCTGGACCTCGTTAAGAATGTTTTGTGATACATCGGGATATACTTACCAGCTTGATCTTCCTCCTCGTCTTCATTATTAGTGGTGGAACGTTGCCTTGATCTGCGTACAGCATCACGCTTACTGACTTCGGCACTAATGATAGCAAATGGAGCCCATAATGTCATGGCCCAAGACACGCCAACCATGGCTATCAAAATAGTTGCACCCACAATTGTTCGTACAATTAAGGTGGAAAACATACAGGCAGCAAAGATAAGGTGACTGATCAACCAAGCCCGGCGCAGGGTGAGACCAGGAATTGCAAGATTGTCGAGAAAGCGTGTGAAACGGGTAGTATAACTCTTAGATGATAGAACCGATGCTGAAGAAGAAGGCATGTCATAGGTCGGAGTGATGAAAAATGGTAATAGGATATTGACGGACAGGGAAGTGATGGCGTACATCAAGAGCGCAAACGTCCCCACACGTGTCGCTCTTTCGTACAACTTGTCGAGTTCGGCTGGTGTCATGTTTGGGTTCTCCCTCAGGTATGGTTGAACATAAATGTCACCAACATAGGAGCTGGAATAAAACAACTGGGGGAAAAAGCCGATCCAGGCCATGAATTCAACCTCACAGACTTTGCGCGTTTGTGGCGGGAGACGCTTTATGGACTTGAAGACTTGTTTGAAGAACGCCAACAGTCCTGACTTGGCCTGAGCTGAGACTGGCTCATGGCGTGGGTCGCGTTCTTTGATGGTCGAACTGCTTAGGGCGACAGTACTAGCCAAAGTCAAGCTAGCGATCAGGCATAATATCTTAAATTGGGTGTTTCCAAAAAACCATAGGTACTTCGGCAAGTCCATGTAACCGGCAACATATGCGATAATATTTCCCATGCCGATGGCACGACTAGCCATGGAATTGGCGGCCTCTAGTGTAGTTTGTTAGCACCGCGAAATATGAGCCTTGAATATATGTAACGTACCTTGCTGGTGACTTGGCGCACAATCAAGAATGAATGCTCTGATGACTGCCTGTACTGTAGCAATAGCAAAATCCAACACATATACCAGTAAGACCGCCGCGACAATGGTAGACGTTTTGACGAACTGCGACTCAGGATCCGCTCCAAACAATCCTAAGATTCCTCCAACAATCTCACGAATCCAAGACAGGATCATCAGGGAGATGACGGTAGCGACTGTACCTGCAGCCATGAAAGGTCGTCGTTTACCCCAAGGTGACCGGCATCTATCGCTCAGAATTCCGATATATGGCTGAACCAGAGCTCCCGATAGCGGCCCAGCAATCCATACCAACGCCATTAGGGACTTGCTCAGTCCCAGTGAAAGTAGGTACGGGGTTCCGTTTGACAACTCGACTCCCCATGCCACCTGTAGACCACCAATACTGATCGTCAGAAGTATCATATACCATATGCCTTTCGTTTCGGAGTATTCGTCATGATCTTCGTGCAAGACGGCTCTGTCATCGATGAGGCCTTCTTCTTCATGATCTGAATCCGATGCGGAAAGCAATGGCGATTGCTCACTCATAGATTTAGGGTCGTCCATCATGGAGTCTCGATGAACTTCTTCCGAATTACTCGATGTCGTTGTTTGTGTTTCTTCTGGCTCCTCTTGTCGACCGCTGGAATTCTCGTTCTTTGCCATGTTCTTTATGTGACGGGGTTGCGCCAATCTTTAAGTGCTTGTCTGGGGTAGATCCGCATCCGCTTGACTGCATCCAAGCGTCTCTCCACTTTATTCTGCGAGTGTGGTACAGGTCGTGTTGGCGGTCTGGCTGACAGGAGATGGGCTCGAATCGCGATGCTACTGCCCGCAGAAGTCGCAAACAGCAGGGGTTGGGGGTTCAGTGATGTGTGAGAGTTAACCTTAACGCTTCAATGAAGACTTGAAATCCACGTAGTCATAACATCACCGGGTTGGGTAGCTGACACGCGCTCTAATTTGCCTGCTGAGATAGTCCGGTGAATGAATCAGTGAGAACACAACTGGCAGACAGCTCGTCTACTGAAAAGCCTAAGTGTTGGAACTGGGCCAATAACAAGGGGCAAAGGATCGGAAGTCAAGTCCTACGAGTCAACACGTGAATGGTAAGTAGCTGATCAACGGAAGAGAAATTTGTTTTTAGGTGGCATTTAAAGAGGATGAACGAATGAATTCTGACGAGTTGCGTTCAGCACGAGTTCGTGAAGTCACTTCATCAGAACCCTGGAAAGTTTTATGTAAGCTGACGATATTAGCCTGGTGAGCCCCTGGCGTTCCGTCGTACCGTAACTTCGTAAGTGCCTGGTGATCTCTCCTCTGCTCTGTACGAGTCGACCACAGCCACAGCCTCATCATACCCGTGTCAGCCTTTGATTGTCTCAGTTCTGCGTCGGGTTTCCCTGCGTGCATCTGTGCATCAATCATCAATTTCACCTGCGGAGGAAGGCTCTTTGGTAGCCTTATGATCGCGTCAGCCTTGGCGGATCTTTCTTCTCTTGTGTTTCGTGTTGTGTCTTGTGTTTGTGGGGAAGAACGGGTGGATGCTGGCGGGCGCATACGCAACCTGAATTTTACATGTAACCAACCGTATGTTGTCGCAATATCTATTAAATATGAAAGCTCTGTTTGCTTGGAGCAATGTGCAAGGTTTCGGGGAGGTGATCCAGGTTGTGCAAAAGAGGCCAAATAATTTATGTGAATTTTGTATCCTTTTGTAGTAAATTCCGAGGCGGGCATTGTGGTTTCGGCGACACTGGCTCGACTGGTAGTAACCTTGCACTTGCTTTCAAGACAATCTGGCCAGACGGGCTACAGTAACCTTACCAACCTTACGCCAAATACCATATTCCAAATTATTCACGTATACTGCCGAACGTACAGCACCAAGAGCGCCTAGGCTGCAGAGAAACATCGACATCCGCATGTGCAACAATCTTGCAACAATCTGCAATCACACTTAGCCGTCCTAGCCCACCTTATGTCGACCCGGTTGCACCACTAAGCACTCGTAACCAGAACCAGACCCTAGTACATCACCTACCAATCTGGGAATACCGTACTCTTTCTATTTCACATCCAGACTCCAACTCGCTCCAGTCCTTCGTTAGCATCTTCCCACCATTGCCTCCACGGAAGACAATACATGCGTCCTACCTCATCTCTTGGCTGCTCGTCTTTGAGCCACATCAGAAACTACAGTCTTTCACCATAACACAAATCTGATAGCTTACGAAGATAGTCGCAACTCAACCACTTTCTCAATATGTCTGCGGCGATAGCCGGCTCGGTCTTCGAGCTTCTAAGTATGTCTGCGATGATAAGATTCATTGATTGTGCGCACCTTGCTAATCTACGCCTTCACAGGGAGAGCATCAGAGGAGGAAGATCCAGATGGTATGCCCGGCCTCGTCGCGCATTCATGACATGATATTAGAGCTAACTTGCCTCCAGCACCGGATTCGGCGCAAAAGGAAATCTTCTCATCATGGGCTCTCTTCATTCTGATTATGCTACTCATCGCGGCTCTTTTCACTAGTTATATGCTACAGAACAAGAAGGTCGAAGCTGTGCACGAAACTGTCATCTCGATTTTTGCTGGTGAGCCATGTTACTCCCCGCCCTCGTTTGGCAGACACTGATCGACTAGGTATGACGATCGGTTTAATTCTTCGAATCAGCGCCGGGAGTTCGATACAGATTCTTGTCAGTTTCGACGACCAAATCTTCTTCAACCTACTCCTGCCGCCAATTATCCTCGCATCAGGCTACGAATTACATCAGGCGAACTTCTTTAGAAATATAGGGACTATCTTAACATTCGCGTTCGCGGGAACATTCATATCAGCCATTGTTCTAGGACTCGTATTATGGCTATACACGAGATTACCTCTCGATGGTGTGAATATGACTTTCGTTGATGCTATCTCTGTTGGTGCGACACTCTCGGCCACCGATCCCGTTACGATTCTCGCAATTTTCAATACATACAAAGTCGACCCGAAACTATACACGGTCATCTTCGGTGAATCCATCCTCAATGATGCCATCGCGATTGTCTTGTTCGAAACAGCACAGAGGTATAAGGAAGGCGGAAATGCGGGCACGTTGGGATTCATAAGCTTGATTGAAGGTATCGGTATTTTCTTGGCTGTTTTCTTTACAAGCTTGATCATTGGTGTGATTGTTGGAATTGCAACAGCCTTGGGATTGAAGTACACATATGTCAGGAGATTCCCGAAGATTGAAAGCTGTCTGATCGTATTGATTGCTTATGCCAGCTACTTCTTCTCCAATGGTTTACACATGTCTGGTGAGCATGCCTAATTCTTCGTTGTAGTAGAGGAATACTAATTGTAGTAGGAATCGTCACTCTTTTGTTCTGTGGCATCACTCTCAAGCACTATGCTTACTACAACATGTCTCGCCGAACACAGCTCACAACCAAGTACCTCTTCCAAGTCCTGGCGCAATTATCCGAGAATTTCATCTTCATCTACCTTGGATTATCGCTTTTCACCGAGCAGAACTTACAGTTTAAACCACTTTTCATCATAGTCACAGTCATGGGTATCTGTGTCGCGCGATGGGCAGCTGTTTTCCCACTTTCCCGACTCATCAACTGGACAATCAGATATCGCGCAAAAAGGAGGGGCAAGGAGGTTGAGGATGAATTGCCGTATAACTACCAAGCTATGTTGTTCTGGGCTGGGCTGCGTGGAGCAGTCGGTGTTGCACTCGCAGCTGGTATGACTGGTGATGTGTGGGCGCTCAAAGCGACTGTACTCGTAGTCGTGGTGCTAACAGTTATCATTTTCGGTGGCACTACGGCACGTATGCTGGAAATTCTTGGTATCCGCACCGGGGTGGTGGAAGAACCTGACAGTGATGACGAATTTGACATCGAGGCCGTATCGGGAGGAAACTACTATAAACACGCCGGAGCAGGAATTGGAAACGACCAAAGACGACGAAATGGATCCCTGCAACTTGATGGATTATCCCGGAGTGGGCACAGAAGAGCAGAGCGGGGAAGTTATGCAAGTGGAAATGCAAGCCCGAATATCAGACCATCAAGTATCAGCCGAAAGGGTTCTAACACCAACGCACGGAATCTTGATCCCGAAAGCCAGCAGGATCTACTGGGAAGAACCGGCAGTACGAGTGATGAGGGTTTTGACAGCGATTCATCTGATCTTCCACCACCTGTGAAACGATCACCAAAGAGGAAATCTTCGCCTCCACATGATAGCCATGATATGAATACGCCATATCCGACATCAGGAAGTACGAGCCGCCCCGAGCCGCCCCACATTACGGCTTCGGGTGCTATCAGCCAGCTGCTACATGGCACTACAGAGGACCACGCAGCTTGGTTCAAGCAATTGGATGAGGGCTTTATCAAGCCAAAGCTCCTCCTTGATGGAGGAAAGGGTCCTCATGGGGGCCCTAGTGGAAGTTAATGCGTAGGCGGTGGAACTATTTATTTAAAAAACAGGATAGGGCATGGACACGGCGTTTGGGATGTATAAGATGTGGTATTGAAACTGCAGCTTGGTGTATGTGATATAGTTATAGATCGCAATGGGTTTATCCCTGGAGCATTGATGGTACTGTGAACACACTTGTATGGTCAGCAGGTTATCGTTGGGTTGGGTACTATCCTTTCGCAATAGATTGCTAGCGTTTCTTGTTATGTGTGCTCCTATGGTTGTTCATGCTCCCTGCTACTCGGTGATTTCCTGGGCTGTGTGACTGCGTGCTAATAATCGTATTGCTCTTGTGGCTATCAGTTAGGAAAGCTACTCCATACAGGGACATATGCCCAGAATCAGAGAAAAAGAGAGTCTGTGAACAATACTAGTGGTTAGCTAAATAACGATCCTTTCCAGAGTAGAAAAACAGGCCTATCTGGGATAATATCTTATAACTGATTACTAGTATTGAATATTTTAGATATTTGGTCATTTTTATTGTCTAAATATCCTTTGAGTACGATTATTGGCCTGTTATTCCTACACTGTTCGGTCACTATACCACTTCACCTTACAATACACCGCACCATGAAGCAATTGCACGCCCACTATTTGGTTTTGGAAATCATTTATAAATTCATGTTCAAATCAGTTTATGTAAAATTGCAAATACTTTACAAGAAACAGTCTATAAGCTATTCTTCCTTCTTCTTTCCCCTGTCACATAAGTGCAGAACCTTTGCACATATCAGAGTCTACTACAACTCATCCTTATCCACCCTCGACGCCCTCCTCCTATGACTCTCCCCCTCCTCCACCTCCAAATGCCCCACCGCAGCCCCCATCCCCTTCTCCTCCCATCTAATACTCGCTCTCCTTTCCTCCCTCCGCGGATCCCCCACCGTCATGCCATCCGCATCCTGGTACCCGATCTTCGTCTCCCTGAACCCGTCTAGCTCCTTCGCACACACCGTGTTCAAGTAAATGGGAAACGCAAAAGCGACCAGGAAACCGCAGAGTGGGACGAGCATGGAGATGTGGTAGCCGCGTTTATCGGCCAGGAGACCCGTCAAAGAGGGGAACAGCGCGCCGCCGGAGATGGCGGCGACGATCCAGGAGGAGCCGCGCTTGGTGTGGCGGCCGAGACCGCGGATGCTGAGGGTGAAGATGGTGGGGAAGATACAGGATTCGAAGAAGCTAAGAGGGGGGGAGAGGAGGTGTTAGTGAAGGATGGGTTAGTGTTGAATGGATGGAAAACTTACAGAACCAAAGACAACATAGCCACACCACCCTCTCCCTTTGTTCCAATAGCAGCACTAATGAAAATCATAATCGCCGTCATGAAAGTCATCAGCACCCACCGCGGTTTACAAAACATCATCAACCCCGCCGCAGCGAATCTCCCGATCGCAAACAGCGCCTGACCAATTGCATATCTATCCGAAGCCGCAGCTTGATCAATACCCGCGCTCTCCTCCGCATACTTAATGAAATTGGCCGCAACACCGACCTGCGCACCCACATAGCAGAACTGCGCCGCCACGCCAAAGAACAGTTTATACTGCCTCTTCATCGGACGATCCTCATAACCCGTCAACCCAGCCGACTGTTCTCCCTGCAACGCCATATCCGCATCCGTGATTTCCGGCAACGGGCTAAAGTAGAAGACGACTGCTAACAAAAACACGAAACATGCGATGCCTAGGTACGTCCATTGCACCTTGGAGAGGTCGGTAGCGTCGGCTTTTTTGAAGAAGACACGGGAGGCGAGCAGCGGGGCGATGACTGATCCGACCGCTTGGAAGGATTGCGAGAGTTCGAGGCGGAATTCGGAGAGCCGCGGAGGGCCGCATGTCGCGATGTATGGGTTGGCGGCGGTTTCGAGCGTGCTGAGACCGGAACCGACGATGAAGAGACTCCCGCAGAAACCGCCGAAGGAGCGGTAGACGGCGGAGGGCCAGAACATTAGGGCGCCGATCCCGTAGATGCTGAGGCCGGCGATGAAGGTCCATTTGTAGCCGAATTTTCGGACGAGCCACTGCAAGTAAGAATGTCAGCAGCTGATAGAAGTAGTGTAGGGTAAGTGATACTTACGCCAGAGTATGTAAGAGGACCAATGAAATACGCGCCAAAGTAAGCACCCTGCAAACCGCCCGCTTTCGCAGCAGTGATATTCAGCGCAGTCTGGAACTTGGCGTTCAAGACATCAAGGAGACCGTATGCGAAGCCCCACAGGAAGAAAAGGATGGTGACAAGAGTAATGGGATAGATGGATTGCTTGACGGTCAAGGCAGCTGCGCCTGTTAACCCGGTGTTGGAGACGTTGCCTTGGTGGGCCATGGCTTCGGCATTGGAGGGACGACGCTGCTCCAAGACGTCTTTTGTCTTGGGCTCGGTGTCTTTTCCGAACATGGTTGCGGAGAGCAAAGGAGTCTATAGATTATGTGCGCGAAAGACCAAGAAGAATGAGAGAAGAAAGGAGGAAGCTCAAGAAGAGAAGGAAGTTGAGATTGTCTGACTAGAACTCGACAGTTCGCCGAGAAGATACTGTTCCCAAATCCAGGGCAACAGTAATCCTATTTATCACCATCACGGCCAAACAACGGCCTTGTCCTCCTTGATGGACGTTCTTGGCCCCGAAGCTCTGGTCCGTCACGTAACTGGTCACTCCCTAGTGACGCGCTCAAGATCTCGCACTAGCTGATCTAGATTGTGCAAATCCAAACTCTAGCACTGCCAATAACGCTCATCCTAGCGATTCTCTGTCGTCTTCTTCTTTCTGGTACGCCAAGTTGTCTAAGGTCATGGAAACCACAGAAGAAGTGAGAGCAAAAGTCCTCCCGTGTTTGTGTTCGACTTGCATATATGCATGCGTGCATAGTTAACTCGTCTTGGAAGTTCTAATTGAGCGATAAAATCCCCGGGACTCAAAGCATATCAACTTTGATTCGTCAATTCAAGTTTCTGGAATCGCCTCTGTGCATGCATGTAAGTAAGAGTAAGAAAAAGACGAGATTTACTTGTTCATGGTTAAGGGTCCGTGTTCCCCATCATGGGTTCCCCGCATTGCGTCGGTGGTACCCCGCGTGCAGGTGTAGCGCATTTTGTATCTTTGAGGGGAGGGAAACTCTAAGCAGATATTCTCCCTACTCAAAGACGGTTTATCCTTGAAATGGGAAAAGTCAAGAAGAGTGTGGCACGCATTCTAGTCGCACAATCTGACTTTTTTCTTTCTCTTCTTCACGGCCGCTCCGATAAGTGTTGGAGTGGCAGCTGCTCTTGGCACTTGGCGGAGCGGAGGACTGTTGTAATTGGAGACTTGGCTGCAGGACCGGAAGATTTTCGGGAGCGGCGACTATCCATGCTCGTGCTGATTCTTTCGTCTTGTCCGTTGTTGCATGAGTGGCTTGTCCGATGCAGGGGGAGAGAGCTACGTACATATTTACGTTGTCTCGTAGTGTTGCAGTCATCCCCATCAACAAACAAGAGATCTCCACATCAACTTGTCATTGACAAACATCAATCCAACACCATCCTACCAAGTAGTTCTTCTCCGAGTCATAGCCCATCCCCAAGACCCCCCAACCCCAGATCCCTCAAGCGCAGCCGCCAAGGCCCTACCAAGTTCCAACATATATGTGACGACTAGCCCTAGCCCGCTTCTAGAGGCAAACTCGATTGAGCGAATCTCAACCTTTTCCCCCGCTAACTGCATATCAAGGTTGTAGTTGGTCATCCAGCATGACAAGCGTCTGAATGACGGGCGGGCAGCAGGGAAGTAGGACGCTTCCGAATGAAAATTCATCATGGTTTTGGTCACGAGAGAAGGTTGAGGGAGAGGCGTAAAGTTTATCTTTGCTTTGATGACTTCGATGATGTGGGGTGTGGCTGGGATGCCAGGTTTGGTGTTTTGGTTGGATTTCTTCTCGTTGTGGTTCTGGTCCATTTCAATTTAGTTTCTTGCCCCTTCTTCGCTCGGTTGTCTACATGTCCCCTTCCGATCAGGAGAATCTAACAGCAAGCTTCAAAGAGGATGTGAAGTACTTTTAAGATTATCTCCTCTACATAGCAAACAGTTGCGAGCAAGTTTGCATCTTCATGTCGTCGGCAGCCTTCTTCTATTCTGTATCTATTCATGCGCAGACTTCATCGTGACATACCCGCGGAATGCCTCCAGTGAGCATGAGTAAGCCGGGCGCAACAGTCTCCGGATAGAAGCAGTCATTCGCATAACGGCCATTCTTCATCGTCATAGTAATCAAGGACAGATGGCCAAGTTGAACATTTTGAAGAAGGAGAATGGGGATCTCCTGGTCATTCCTTGCGAAGAAAAGGTGTATAGCAAGATTACATGAAAGCGAGATTAGCGGGAATCATCTTGAGGGAACTAGTAAGGTGGGTGTGAAGCGTTTTGGTCCTCGAGCTGTGTTTGATGAATGTATGATTTCTTGTTGGAGAACATAAGGGGGAACTTCAAAAAAGATATGTGCGCGTGCCGGAAGTAGAATCAAACCCTGAGGCTGCCCTGAAGTCTGACTTATCTCCGTTCAATTAGCAATATTCATCCAAGAATTACTGCCATAACTTCAGAGCGTTCTTCAACTTCATCACGATTTTCCTCAATCTCCTCATCACTTTCTAAGGGCTCCTGGTAATTTCCCATAAACTTGTCATTCGTCTGCGTGTTTCAAGCATCCATATCCACTAATCCTTCATATTTCCTTGCCCATCTGATACCAACTGCCCGCGCTCTTTGGCTTGGGAAAAATGGGCCGATTTGTGGCATCAGCTCTTTAGTATAGATACAATAGGCAAGCAATAACATCCAAAAGATATTTGGATAATGAAAATATTATCATTTCTTAGTGCATTTAGGATATTCGTTCGGTGGCAGTAATTAACCTTAGCTACAAGATAATGTCCCAAATAGACATATTCTTCAAAGCTGGAGAGCCACCTCACTGTCTCTCGGCGACTATAATTTCCAGTCCAAACCTATGTCTGTTCCATAAGCCTCCACATTCGTTGCCAGTGTCTTTGTCGTGCTCCTCACGTAACGCTCTCGCCAACCCAGATTGATCCACATATGAGTTCATACCACTCCTCATCTCCCTGACCATCTCCAGTTCTATCTCAGATCCCACGTCTCCTCATCATCGTCGAATGCGTGACGGGGATTCATACTCACTCACCATCGCGGTCTTAATGCCAAAAGAGCCACATTCTCGGTAAATCTCACCGTGTCGCCTGTGGCGGCATTCCACACCCAAGTGCAACCACCAGTTTGTACCCGTTCTATTCTAGCGCGGATTCGAAGATCGCGGCTTAATTTCGCAATAAAAGGTGAAAGCCGCTCGCGATCATCCCCCTCGATCGTTTCCCGCTGCCAGGTGACGGATACTTTGACAAGGCAAGATGAAAAGTGTATGAGATGGGAGATGAGGGTAAACCACTCCCCGTTGAGATCTTTAGTGTTCGGGACGACAGAAATATGGAGATGGGTGACATTTTTGGCGAGAGAAAGAATCAGCGCGCAACGGTTGAAGGCGAGAGTTGAAGATCGACCACTACAGAGCATTTATCAGTCAATCAGCTCATTGCGGAACAGAAGAGTCAAAAGTGGACATACTTAGAATTAGAACCAAAACTCGTTAAGGGAACACAAACATATACATTCTGCAGAGCCTTGCACATATATTTGATGCTCGAATCAAGAACCCATGATTCAGACCGGTTCTTCCAAAGGAATCGTTCCAGCCAATCATTTTGCTTTGTAAAAGAAAACGTATTAGTCCTGTAGAAGACACGCAAAGCCTCTTCATAGAGCGAATGATCAGGTCGTAATGCAGCAATGAATGGCTGAGTAGTTCCATCCCAGGAATCAGAGAGCACAAGGTTGTATATCATATCTCGGATCTCACGAGGGAACTTCCTCAAGGTCGTTTGAGGTGGAGAAGATGGAAGCCTCGAGAAGAGCGTTGCACTGACCGGCGAATTTTGTGCGTCGGAGAATACAAACGATGGAACTGGACGCGAGGAATTCGCCCCCGGGAACAGAATGTCAACCATCATAACGTAGTGGAGGTAGGAGTCCATTTTTGAATTTTTGGTAGTTATGGATGGCAAGGGAATGATGAGATCGGTGTGTTAGAATTGCGATACTTCATGGGCTTTAAAGGCGCGGAATTTCCGATGTTTGTTGGGTATAGTACAATAAGTGTGGGACATCAGTGTTGCGACCAGTATACTGTATTCGAATGACTGAAGCGTGAATTAGAAACTGCAGGGTAACACAACCAGTTAGGCATCTAAAAACGAATAAATTCACTAGAAAACCCCAGGATGTGGTCAGTAAAAGTGAAAGATTAAAATTTATTCGAATATTTACCCTCTTCCTTCCACTTATTTACTGCTTCTTCTTTGTGACAGTATCCGGCGCTTTTGCACCACTCCCGTAGCCTGCTTTGCGCCAGACCCCAAACAAGCACCACACAATCCATAAAAAGCCCAGGATAACCACCCCAGCAGTTCCAATCTCGACCCATCCGCTCTTCTGTAAGTCTAGGACAGGTACAGTCACCTCGTTCATTAACCTTCCACTTGCTCCAGCTTCTGGTGTAGCATGGTAGAACATCGTTTTCGGTCCAAACAACCCGTCGTATCCGATGTTCACTCGATCAAAAGGGTTGACAGTGAATTTGCTTCCTTCATCCGCTGTACATGCCCAGAACAAAATTGGATAGGGGACTTCTATTGATGTGAGCCCGTTCGTATTGTTAGTAGGCGCGAGATAACGCAGGTGGAGGGGTATCTCTGAGGTGAAGGATTTTGAAGATTTTGGAGGTGCGAGCTCGATTAGAAGAGACGATCCCCAGATCTTCATTGCATAATCCGGCGCTTCGAGGTCAACTGGGGAGCTGACGTGATGAACCGCGGAAAGGTTTTTTGAGGCGAGGAAGAGAGGATCGGCAAGCTGATATCTATCCGGGAAAATGGTACGGGGCAAAGTAAGATAGGTGTGCAGAGAACATGATCGGTCCGAGACAGGGGGCGAGACGGAACTTATGGAGAGTTGTAGGGTGGGATGGAGGCCGGTCGGGGACAAGAAGGAGGAAGAATATTTCGTGATTGAAGGATGATGCCGAGCGGGGAACGAGAATAAGGTAGGCGAGAGTTTAGAATCTTCTCCAACAACAGTCAGAAAGCCACCAAGCGACAGCTCCTCCGGTTGGAGAGGCTCTTCCGAAGAGAGGAAACCGACTTCAACACGGTCCTTCCCACCTGCATTGGCAATGTCAAGATTCCATGTCCGTGGTGTCCAATATGCCACGATATTCAGGGCATGTGATATCGTGTCGAAATCTATGTCCACTGAGGATGCTTCTTGAAGTAACGCAACCCGCGATAAGCATTCTGGTTCTGATGCTTTGCATAGTTTGTGTTTGACATATTCAACGAGGTCTGTCAAATCCTCTAAAGGTTGATAATACTGCGTTGCAGCATTTGATGCGAAACGCTCTACGGAAAGCTTGGTGAAGGATTTCTGTCGTCATTAGCGATGTTGCGGTCACCAGGATGATATCTCCTTACTTCAGGAGAAACGCAATCTAGGTTCCCAAATACTTTCTTCAGGGCCGGGCATAATAGGTCTCTAGACTATTCTTAGCACATACAACAAACGGTGAACAGCACAACTTACGGTGCATTGCTGTTACGTTGTGGACTATAAAAAGCATGAAGGCCCGGGGGAAGTCTTGATAGTAACGGCGAGATCGTATCGTAGTAACGTGGACTTATCCATCTTATATGAAGCTCATGTGATGCTTTGAGAACTCGATAGAGCTCTTGCGGAAGCTCACTAAAGCCGAATGTGATTCGGTCTTCCCTCGAAGCTTTGATTTCCTTGGCCGAAACGGAAGATTTCAAGACCTGTACAGACTGGGGGTCAACTGCATCCTGTGACTGTTGGAGAAAAGTAATCCGTTGCCGCATCTTGAATATATGTTGTCTTGATGATTAAGTTTGAGCCGGGATCCTCATGACATGAAGTCGAGCACCAAATGTGGCTGACTACTGAACCCCTGTTAACCTTATGTAAGCGGTGATACAGATCGTTGCCGGTTCCACAAGGCTGAAAGATGGAAGCTTTAACGCCACCATTCACTTTGATTCCTTCCTGTTTTCATACTTCCGTACACATCGAAGATCTGTCCTTTGTACAGAAATTGTATGAATCGCCTCTCAATATAAATCTCTTTCCCATCAAATCATGAAATAGAACTTTTGAAAACATCACAAGTCGTACATCCGCACAAGATGCAGCTTCTACCCTTCCTCTATCCAGTTTTCCTCGCCCTCCTTACATTTACCCCTCTGTCAGCCGCCAAACCAAAAGATGCAATTCTTCTCTCGAAAGTCAAATCTCTCACTCTCCGCGACAATGCGAAAACCTCTCATCGCAGAGTTCCTGCAGTCCCACAATTAAACTGCCAAGGCCCAGGATGTCGACATTACAAAGTCGATATAATGCGCTGCGTCAATCAAGGCTCCGACTACTCATCTGAAGACATCCAGTGGTCTTGTTCTGCCAACATACCAGAAGAGTTCAAGCTGGGAAGCACGGAGGTGATTTGCGAGGGTTATGATAGCAAGGATGATGATTATGTGTTGAAAGGCAGTTGTGCCGTGGAATATCGACTGTTGTTGACGACTTTGGGAGAAGAAAAGTATGGAAAGAGTTATTGGGATGGGGGAAGCGGAAGCGGGGATGTCGAGAAGGGATTGGGCTTGCTATTCTGGGTGATTTTCATAGGAGTTGTGCTATGGATACTATACTCGATGTGGCAGAACTATCAGCAAGGACCAAATCCCGCAGGCCCTAGAAGAAATCCAGGATTCGGCGGTGGATGGGGAGGAGGAGGAGGTGGTGGAGCGGACGACCCATATGATCCTCCGCCACCCTATCCTGGAACGGGCAAGCGATACACAAGGAACTCTGGTGCAGCCGATCAGGCTTGGAGACCCGGTTTCTGGTCAGGCGCGGCTGCTGGGGCTGCTGGTGGTTACTTCGCGGGAAATAGAGCGGCAAATCGACAGCAGAATCGGGGCAACAGTTGGGGAGGAGGAGGGGGTGGAAGCGGATGGGGCTCCAGTTCGAGCCCTAGTAGTCCTGGGTCTGGCTCATCTAATACGCGGTCTTCGACAGGTTTCGGATCTACGTCGCGGAGGTAGATGGTTCGTTCTACACAGACAAATTTTGTCACTAAATGAATATTACACAATTTACGACTTCGTCAATGTTCGCAAAACTGCATCACTGCATCGATACTGGTTCGTTTCTGCATGTCTATAGTATTTCCACTGCCTATGCAGACGTTGCTTATCGAGTAGCTCTTTTCATAGACATTTATTTCGCTGAAGCTATCTTGTTCTCCGGCCTCGAAGCTCTTCCACAGATCCATAACCAAGGGCATAGTCCCCACCTTAATCAGCTGGCCTCTAGTCTCAAAAGTACATGATCCACCCCGGTCCCGATGCTTCAATATCGGGTTATCCCGCATTGGGAACTGTGTGGATATTAAGGTGATAGAATCTGAATATGAAGAAAATTGGTATACATTGGGATAGGTCTGTCTGACCGAAGCAAAGAGCCATCCCTGACCATATGCAATCATACACGGCGCGACTTCTCGTAGCGCTTTTGGTATCATACAAGTCCCGCAAGGACAGAATAGGATTTGATGATAGAGGCGGAGACAAAATCACATGTGAGCTGTCATAACATCCATTTTATCGAAGGACTTTGCGCAGTTCGGACACTTTCGCATGCGATTCGAAATACGATCGTCCACGCATTGTTGACAAAATAGATGACCACAGGTCTTCAGAATCGTGTTTTTGAAATTCGCGCGACAGACAGTGCAAAGTGCAAGAGTCTATGTTTCGTTAGCTAACTTCCCATAGAAAGAAATGGATTATCGAACTTACTCTAAGCATCTCCTCCTCACCGGATTGGTTGCTCAGACTCTTCTGCTTCCACACGTCCCGATCTTTCTGCGCTTGCTCGCATCGTACTCGGAGCTGCTCAATTTCAAGCTCCACGGCTTGGATCTTTTGTTTGGTGCTCGAATTTGCGGAATCCTTAGCCTTGAGGAGGTTTGTCAACTCCGTAGTCTGACTTTTCAAGGTCTCCGATTTACTGCTCGCCTCCCGACTTGATGCTTCCAGCTTTTTGTTTTCCGCGACAACGGCTGCATTCGCTTGCCTGAGATCACTCAATTGCTTCTCCAGGTTGCTTACTAGAGTTCGATTCGAGGTTTCGACGTCCTTCAGCTGGGAGATTATTTCGGAACTCTTAGCGTTTTGATTCTTCAATGATCGCACTTCTCCAAGACGAATATCCATATCTTTTCGAGCGGCAAAATATTTCTGGTCCGCCTTGCTCTTTTCGGCGGCTAACACAGATATCTTCTCCTCTAGGGCAGCGAAGTCCATTACTTTCTTGCTTGTCAACGCCTGTACACGCTTGTATGCATTTTGAAGAGCCGGTAATTCTTTGTTGATCGATTCGAAAGTTTGCTGCAGTTGGTCATACTTGGTTCTCAATTCCTCGAGGGTCAAAGAATCCATTTCCGGTCCTGGTGTTGGCTGGCACGATTGCTCGCCAAGTTGGGCCCTCAAACGCTCTACCTCCAGTTCCAGAGAGGTGATGCGATCTTCCTTCGCCCCAACCAATTCTTTCAAATGTTCCATGGCAGTATGGTCCTGCTCTTGCGCCGCCTTCCGAACACTCAAATCGGCAAGTAATTCGTCCCGAGTAGATCTTATTCTCGTTAAATCAGCATCAACACGCTGCAGTTGACTCTCCAATTCTGCTGTGACGGTCTCTGCCTCGTTCTCAATCTGAATACGATATGCACTGCGTTCCGCTTGGAATTTTTCGGCCTCCTCGCGCAGCTGAATATTTGTTGCCTCGAGGTGGTTAATTCTCTTGATAACGTCTTCATGCTGAATGCGAAACTGTTTGAAAAGTTCTGTCCTGGCATAATCGTCGTCCGAGGGAACTGTTTGCTTGGTACTTGAGGAAGTGATCTGTTCCGTTAGTGACTTATTTTCTGCGGCCATGGCTTCAAGTTGTTCTTTTTGCTTCGCAATTACAGCAGTTGCCTCTTTGTATGCCGACTGATCGGCCTTCTCCTCCGCAATGCCATTCGTCATCTCAGTATCCGCACCATTTTCAGTGGCTCTTACACCATTGACAGTACTATTATTTAACGCTTTGGCTTCCTCTTTCCGAACCGTGTCACTCCGTAACCTATCTAAGCGCTTTTCGGCCTTAATATAGCGTAATGAGGCAGATTCGAGACGTTCATTTAGTTCTTCTTTCTCGTTGCGCAGCCTTTCAACTGTGACGAGATATTCCTTCTGGGATGCCAGCATTTTTGTGACTTTAGCCTGGAGATCTTGCAAATCCGCCGAAGGCTTGCCACGTGCCGCAGAAACATTTTTGAAAATCGCGTGAAGCTTCGATTTTATTTCTTTGCCTTTAGACGCCAGATGCTCTGAGAATCCCTTGATGCCATTGAACTGTAGTGAACTCGAAAAAGTCGCTGTATGATGTCAGCAGTAATTCCAGAAATGGGATGAACACGACTGACTTTCTAAGTTTCCTGGATCTGGAATATCATCCTCCGCAAGGAGTTTGATTTCTTCTAATAACTGTAATCGCTTATCAGCTGCCCATCCCGAAAAGCCGACAAGACAGTAACCTTACCTGTGTCCACCATGCGTCAATGATTCTCAGGTGATCATCGTGATCAGTGGATTTCTTTTGTATATTTTTTAGTTGTGATTCCAATGTTGTCTTTTCCCGTTTGTATTCGAGCATTTGCCGATAGATCGCATCTTTCTGGTATTTCTATAACGTGATGTATCAGCCTTCCATCCCAGCTCATATTGTTCTTGATCGAAATAGGGGGAGTATATTGACTACATTATGCGACATGTTGTGGAAATGCGGCTTTGGGGGGCAGGAGATTCTGCAGGCTATCCATGCTGTCCACAGCAAGCTGCGCATTAGCAACAGCCACATAGATTCCAAGAGCAATCCTTAGACTCCTGTATAATGCTGGTAGATGAGAGAGTTCGGGGGATATTGATGAAGAGCCTTTATCCAAACCCAAGAAGAAATTAGCCGGTAGGCCATCTACTTACCTCAATGTCCTCTGACCAAGGCGCCGTGTTTTCCGAGTCGGCAGACGTCTTACCGCCACCGTTAATGGCTTGTCGTTTCGTCGGCGGTGCAAGATCGTCAGTACTTTGGCCTGCTGACCTCTTCCTATCCTCCATCTTGATGAAGGAAGGGAGAGATGGAGCAGCGGCGACAGGCGTCATCAGATTGAAGGGGCAGTTGAGCGATTCATAAGATGAACAAAGGTGTCTATAGGCCTAGACGTGACTTCGGACGGAGGCGCAGGATGAGAGGTTCGTGTTTCGATGTGATGTTGAGTCGACTTTGTCTCGTTGTTATGATTGTTAAGGACGTACTTCGTAAAGGCGAAAGAAGGTGAAGAAGTCGAAATTCGCTTCCAGTACGAAAATGGCCTAGCTCGGTGGATGTAATTAGCGGAACCAAGAGTCAGTCGTTCCAGGCCAAATTATTTATCTAAGACTTTCAAAGACTGCCCGCCAAACATTCAGCAACATAAACATGGTATCGACTTTAGTATCAATAGAGTTTTTGAGGATAAACCAGCACGTCAATTCGGGAGCGGAGGAGCCAACAGTCAGACATAAATCGCAATAACTGTACGCGTTGATTAGTCCCTCGGGACGCGATAACCTTTCAAGATGTCTTCTATGCTGAGGAAGGGTACAAAGCAGTTCAAACCAAGCGCTCGTCCCCGACCACCTGCACCACGACCTGCCTCTTCACAACCTTCTACCCGCCCAAGTATCGAACCTCCATCTCAGCCTCCAGCGCCCGCAACACGTCCGTCGGATTCTTTACCACCGGTAGTTGAAAATGCGGCCGAGAGAGAAGCACCTGGACCTAGCGAATCGACCCCGCATGAAGCTCAATCGCAAACGCTTGTTACAACGTCCCAGGAGGGCGAATCGAGTAGTAGAACGAAAAGGAAAGAAGGCCCCACTGTAGTTGAAGATTCTAGCTTGTCGGGCCAGCCTCCTACCAAGGTCCGAAAATTGACCCCTCCACCAGATGAAGTGCGGGGGGGCCCTACGAGCCATGAACGCCATGCCGCTGTTGCGACAGCTCCTATGAATGTACTATTTACACCACCTTCATCTTCAACATCCCAACCAGTAGCCCGATCGGGTCTATCGGCAAACACTCCGACTGTCAGTCAAGCGACAGCACAAGAATCCGTTCGCGCTCGAACGTCCCAGCTTTCAAATGTCCCGGTCGTCGATCCAAGTGAAGCGTCCCGCACGAATACGACAGCGGTCATATCGAACTCTCGAATTGGAACTCCTAACGCGGCAGCAGAGGCTGAAGAACAAAGTCGTGATGCTGGTGAGGCACGAGCAGAAAACCCTACAGAATTGGTTGGCATTGGCGCATCTGCTAGATCTTTACAAGTCGGTCCTGATAATTCCCAGGCGCCCGGTTCGGCCACACCACGGAGTATAGGGGATGATGAGACATCTGGCACAAGAGCAAGTGAAGCCAACCAGCCCCCTCAAGCTGTTGTGTCAGAGACACCTTTATCTGGCGAAGCGCCGACCCCGGCGGAAGAAACAGCACCACCTCAGAAAAAGCCAAGGAAAAAACCAGCACCGCGGAAGAAGAAGATACAAACTCAAGAAGGAGACGAGGAAAGTGCCTTTACGGAAACAGAACCAAAGAAACCACGTCGCGCGACGGGCCCCAAACGAGAGCGCAAGAAGAAAGATGGCGAAGCAGAAAAGAAGTCAAAGAAGCGTGAAGAGACACCGGAAGGAGCCGAAGACGATATTCTGGATCACACTACGGTGAAAATGGCAGACTTGTGCAGGGACATTCGAATCGGCAAGAAATTCAGCAAGCATGACGAGATCAAGCTAAGGCACAGTCGGAAGAAAGTAACGGAAAACGACCATCCGGAGCTTCTAGGTCTACTTGACGGATCAAATGACAATGAGGCAGAAACTCGCAATGACGAGCCCGCCCCCATAATTAGTAGCAACGGTGTTCAAATGCGCGTTGTGGATGGGCAAATTGTGATCGATGAACGTTCGCTACAAGTCGATCGACATCGACAAGCACTAGATGAAGGGCTAGTAATGGAAGAGATCGAAGAAAACGATTTCAGTAAGGCCACGAACTCTGGAGCATACATGAAGCGCGCTTCAGCTACTCGTTGGGACGAAGCTGCCAATGAACTATTCTACCAAGGTTTACGACAATTCGGCACCGCGTTCGAAATGATCGCAGCTATGTTCCCCGGCCGAAGCCGAAGACAAATCAAACTCAAATTCGTCCGAGAGGAAAGAGAGAACCCTCAAAAAGTCGACCGGGCGCTCATGGGCAAGACGGAAGAGATTGATTTCGATGAATACACAAGTCTCACGGGTCAGAAATACGAGGAGGTAGCGGATATCGAGGCAGAAGCTAGACGGATCGATGAAGAACAGAGGGCTGAGGAGGCGGCGATTGAATCGGCTAAGGCGGCGTCGATTCAGAAGAAGAAAGATGCGATTTCGAATGCGGCGAGGAGGGTCTTGGATTCGGTTGGGGATGACGATGAGGAGGGGCCGGAGTCGCAGAAGGAGAATGCGGCGGTGGGGAAGGGGAAGAGGAAGGCGGCTAAGCCGAAGAAGAAGAATCCTCATAGCGCTGCTGGTGGTGGAGGAGAGGAAGTGGAGATTCTTGGGACGGTGTAACGTATGGGAGGGTGCTTTGATTGGGCGTTTTGGTGACATATACAGATGGGGTAGGTAGACGGTGTTGTGCGTTTACTTACATGGGTGGCGTGGCGGCTTGGGAAACGGGATTCGGCGCATATTGGTTTTTATTTATATACCCAGATCACAAAAGATTATTTCGATCATAAAGGGGCAATTCTCAGTCATTTTGGTTGGGCTGATGGATGGACAGATAAATACATTTCTGCCGATGGATTAACATCAAATGAGAAGGAGTTACGCATCAGTCAAAAAAAACCGTTGATATTGAATTGAGAGCACTCATAACTATCTACAAGAGTAGACGCAATATTCACATTTTGCTAACATCTCCCTAACTCAAAAACCCATCATACCAACTTCACCACCACCCCCCTTTTTCTGCCCCTCCTCGCGTAAACACCCATCCCCCACTACTCCTTCTTAATCAACTCCTCAAAAATCGGCTTCAGCACCAAGGCACTCTCTTTCGGCTCCCTTCTTTGCCCGCCCTTGTAATCCACATACGTAACCCCAAACCTGGTCTCATACCCCTCCGCCCACTCAAAGTTGTCCATCAGACTCCATCCCAAGTATCCCCGCACATCAGCCCCTTCGGTCACCGCTTGCGCCATCGCGTGGATGTAGTCCCGGAAATAGTTGGCCCGGAAGGTGTCTTTGAGGATGTCCGGGTAGGGAATGTCGTTTTCACGGAGGAGGGAGGTGCCGTTTTCGGTTATGTAGACTAGAGGGGGGAGGGTTAGTTTAGTGAGGGGAAGGATGCGGCGGGAAGGTGCATATGGAGGGAAATGAAAGAAGAGAAGGGAATATGATACGTACTAGGAGGAAACCCATATCTCTTCGAAATCCACAAAATCAAATCATGGAAACCCTGAGGATTCGGCCTCAACCAAACACTCTGCGTCTCAGGCCCAATAATATCACCATTCTTATTCTCGAACAAAGTCTCCAAATTGCCTAAGAAGTCGTCAATTTCAGGCTCGGTCTTTTTGTGACGGATGTAGTTCGCGGTATAGTGGTTCATGCCGTAGAAATCGTTGGAGCCTTTAAGAACGGCGATTTCTTCGGGGGTGAAGGTGGGGAGACGGTCCCCAAGTTGCTTGCGCATGGAGGCCGGGTAGTCCCCGAGGTAGATGGGGTCCGCGAACCAGGAGATGCTGAATTCGAGTTTGCGTTCGGCGGCTTCGACGTCGGCGGGGTCGGAGGGGTCCCAGGGGTAGACGGCGTCGCCTGAGGGGGTGGGTGAATTAGTTATGTGGGATGATAAACAGGGAGGTGGGGAGAAAGGTACCGTTGAGAGTTATTCCAATTTGGCCTTTATCTTTGGGTTTGTATTCTTCTCTGTAGATCTTGACAGCAGCTGCATGGGCAATCAGAAGATTATGTCCCACAATCCACGGCTCTCGACTACTATCTCCAACATCACTCTTCGACCTATCACTGGTGTGACCCGGTGCGAATAATCCAGTATTGTAGCCCAGAATCGAGGAGCACCAAGGCTCGTTGAAAGTAATCCAATTCTTGACCTTGGGGATCCCCTCGAATAGCACTCTCGCGTAATTCGAGTAGTCCTTCACAAACTCCTCCTTATTCAACAACCCACCATATCGCTTGTCTAGCTCATCAGGCAAGTCCCAATGGAAGAGCGTGACGAAGGGGGTGATGCCCTCTGCTAGCAAATCATCAACTAGTTTGGAATAGTACGCAAGTCCCTTGGGATTGACGGGGTCGTCGCGTCCGCCGAGTGGGATGACACGAGACCAGGATACGGAGAACCGGTAGGCTTTTGCGCCGGTGAGTTTAAGCAGTGCGATGTCCTCGGCAATGCGGTGGTAGGAGTCGCAGGCTACGTCTCCTGAGCTACCGTCGGCGATTTTGCCGGGGATCTTGCAGAAGGTGTCCCAGATGGAAGGGCCACGACCATCTTCTGTGGCTCCTCCTTCGATTTGGTAGCTGTGATGGTATAAGCATGAGCATGAGGATGGAAGATAGACAGCATAAGACGACGACAAACCTCGCAGTAGCGAAACCCCAGATAAAGTCCTTTGGCAAGACAGCTTTACTCATATTGACACTGTGTCTCTTTAACAATGCAATTTCAGATCCGGATAAATACAAACAACACTCCAAAGCAATCGTGTTCACAAGTTTAAGATTTCAATCAAGAGGAACTCGCAGAGTATAAGTAGACAACACACGGTTAATTGCAAGTGCTTGCCATGCTATATAGATCCCATTTATCTCCTCATCTCGGACCGTACATACCGCAGCAGGTGATATATCCCTCCCTCTTGGAGCGAAATCCGATGATGTTCCGAAGCTGCTGAGCCCCACCATCGCATGGCGGGGTCGCAATTGTCGCGGTACGGCTGTTCGGGACGAAGAGCCGGGTAAATACAGTAGTGGCGATGGCTTATTAAGAAAGCACGACAGGAAAGTAATGTATTGTCTCACGAGACTTGGCGCTTGTCTCGTGTCTCGTGGACGTGTCTGCGGAGTGGGCTGGGATGTTGAGAGGTTGTGAATGAGCGTTTGTAGATTTGCTAGTAGTAATATCATACTGGTACATAATTGGCATATCCCTTCCGCCTATCCTTATACTCCAATGACCAAGACTCCGAAATCAATTGAAACAGACTTTTCCAGATATAAAGTCGAACTATTAAGCATTTTCACTATGCTATAACGAACGGAAGCCCATCTCGTTGCTCACCCATATGCTCATTTTACCAATAAGCCCTTCGCATACCCATCCCAGAACCAGACAATCACCCCATCGTTTCTGTTGTTGTACAACTCCATCATGCCCTCCGAATGTATGAAGCTCCCTTTATCACATGCATTGCCTTCCGGTGTCTTAACTTCCCAACGAAGCATCGAGCTTCCTCTTTCCTGTCGCAGATGGTCCTTGTCCGTCGTCCTCCCCGGTCCACTCTACAATCTCCCACTCTACCTGTGTGCGACCATCATTGGCAGTTCTAGTACCCCGACTTGTCCTCAACCTTCCCAACTTACTCCCCTCGACCATCGTTTCAAACCACGGTAATCCTTGGCTCTCAATTAGATTGTTTGAAGAATGTGGCGTGACTGACTTGATTGTTTGCTTGTCGTTCTCCGCATCCTCAAGCGCCTCCTTTGGTAACAGGCCCAGCTCTTCTAAATCCTGGAGATCAGAACTCGCCAGCGAGCCTAACGTCAATGATATATAATCTGCGTGTGAAGCCGGTTCTTCGGTCCAATAACTCAATGGCGTTCCACAGAACCCGCAGAAGTGGCGTTTGGCATGTTGTTCTGCGGGCGAAGTGTAGGTTCGTCGAATCGCATTATGGGTCTCATCGTCGAAGAACGCGTAGGTCGTCGAGTGGTACCATGCGAGGGGTACACGAAGCCATGCGGAAAGAGGAGCTGCTTGTGATCTGCCTGTTGTGCGGAGGAATCAGTACTCAATTCGTCTACCAGCATTGTCGAAAAGGTTGAAACTTCGAATTAACTTACGGTGAACGTTGCTGCTGTCGAAGAAAACTCTCGCTACATCAGTCGCATTCTGAGGGATGAGGATTGTGTATTTGTTGCGGCCGCAAGTACAACCACCCTGTAGTTCACTCATTTTTGTCAAAGCTCAAGACCTGCGAGATATCTTAACGCAACGGCCCTCGAAGAATTGTAAATATCTAAAATCACAATATGAGAGTTGTTTTTCTGAAGCTAACTTATGGAAAAAGGAAAGACAATCGGTTTGAGGTTTATGCGGAACCTGTGACGTTTTGAGAAGGGTGAAATATGATTGGTCAATTTTGGGAGGAAACATCTAGATCATTCGTGCTAGATCTTGAACATATGATTTATATTGCTGCCCACCGCCGGACTTTCACATTACAATGGGCCCTGTCGTGCGATTTATATTATGGCTGGTATAACATTCAGGGTTGTGGGCTCAATCCCGTTGATTGAGAATTAAAGTCTCATTTATATATGAACCTGGACGTCTGTACTACAGTGTCACTCCCACCCGCTACTGTAGTCTACAGCAGCATCTCGCCTACGACGGCCCCCTCTGAAGCGCTCTATCTCAACAATCTCGTTCGTGAGCTGTCCCAGCTTTTCAACAAGCATTGCTACCTCTGGAC
The DNA here is from genome assembly GCA_002946385.1 of Rutstroemia sp. NJR-2017a WRK4. Lineage (NCBI taxonomy): Eukaryota > Fungi > Ascomycota > Leotiomycetes > Helotiales > Rutstroemiaceae > Rutstroemia > Rutstroemia sp. NJR-2017a WRK4. The sequence continues at coordinate 42,959 of NJPR01000022.1, read as the reverse complement.
TTGTGGCGTAATCCTTATGAGATTTGTTGGCGTGTGCATTCAGTTCCACAAGGCAGTTGGAATAGGCTTTGTGCTGGAGGTTGGAGCTATCTGTTAGTTTGGTAGCTAAATACGTTGCATGATAATCCATATATCGCTTGTAGATAGACGGCAGCAACGCGTACCCGTCTATATTGTATTGGTACAGTGTCTTAAAAGTTACCTTGGCCTGGTCCTCGTAGGAATCCGGTATATATCCACCTTCAAACAATGCTAAATCAGCAGCTCCGTTGCCCTGGTGAGCTGCTGCGTTACCGTTGCTCCTGAGGGCCACGTCGATCTCTTCTCGCGGAACATCTAAAGCTACCTCTCGAGCTTGGTCTAAGAACCGAAGCCGAACATCTGCTCCAATCTTAGCTAATGGCTTGAGAGTAGCATGGTCTTTTTCCAAGATGCTATGTTTAGACTGTAAGTCTTTTAAGTTCCTAGTATCACTCTCCCATTTCTGTTTGTCTCTGGCAAACTCATCCCGAACATTCTTCAACTCTGCCTTCACAGACTCTAGCTTCCCTTGGTAATATTCCGCGTCTTCTTTGTATCGCCTTCGGTCGCTGCGATCACCTGCTGCATCATCTTTGAGTTTGTAGTATTTGTCCTCTAGCTTGTAGTAGTCCTCGTACAATTCGTTGTATTTCCTTTCGATAGAACGAGAAGATCCGGAGATTGACCGCTGTTGATCAACAACGCGCCGGTTTTCCACTCGCAGAAGTGAGAGTTGCTGCGATAACGACGTATTGCGGCTTTTTTCTGCGGTGAGATCAGCCTGGAGGACTTCGTTGGATCTCAGAGCGCTCGCTAATTCCTCCTTGACACTGACAAGCCTATGACTGAGTATTTTCTCACAACGTCTGGAAATTTCTTCGTTTTCCTGCAGCTCCTCTACCTGATCAGTAATGACTTTCATGTTCTCCTCGAGCTTTCTTTTCTCCAGGCGAACTCTAGAATCCTTCTCCCTAGCTCTCGCCAACACCATGGCCATCTTCTCCGTTGCTATTGCTTTTTCCGTGAAAGCGTTTTCGAGAGCTTCCATCTCCTTTTGATGACTCTGTTGAAGCTCACCAACCTGCTTCTTCAACTCCAGTCGATGTTTGTCTTCAAGCAGCTTGAGATCTGCGCGTAATGCCGCTGCTTGTGATTTGGCGGACTTCAGATCACGCTCCTGACGAGCATATTTTTCGGCATTTTTCTCACAACTTGTATTCTGGCAGACTGAGATGGATCTCATAATTGACGCATTTTGCTCTACCATACCGATAGCATGAGGAGGGAGTGCAGGGTTTTCCGAAGCGAACATATCATTCTCGATGACCGTGGCTGATTCTTCTCTCGAGAATTCTTGACGGTTATTCTTGGCGGTCGCATTTTGGGATGTAGTTGTGATTGATGGTGAACTTCGCGCGGTAACCTGTGGCATATTAACTGAATATTCGCTCTTGGCCGAAGACCGATAAATTGGTTTCTCCGATATCGAAACCGCAGCAATTCGCTTCGTTAACACTGGAAATGCAGCTCGTTCGCTTTCCATAGTCGATGCCTTTTGACCCTTCGCTTTCTTCAATTTGCTCTTCCTCGCAATCTCTGCTCTTTCTTCATCTTCCTTGCCGTCATTTTTATTCCTTCCCCAACCAGTAGGTAAGAAATCCATATCATCATCCATGAAGGCTTCACTTTCAGAGCCAGAATCTGAGCTCCAGGTAGATTTCTCGCCATCTTTTTCCTCAACCTCGATGACTGGACCTCGAACGGGCGATACTGCTGATATTGGACCTGGTAATCTTACTGGCAGTGGTGTTAAATTTTGCACTGGTTTTTCGGGACTTAAGCGTTCTGGAAGATCTGAAGTGAGTGTTAGGGTATGGTTGATTTGTATGTGTGTCAGAGTGAGGTAGGAGAGTTTACCATTAGTTTCATGTTTCGATTCTTCGATAGATCTTTGTATTGGTGGTGTGATAGATGGAGTTCGAGAAGATGCGGATGTGAGGATTGACTTCTTCTTCTTCTTGTACGCCATGGTATTGACGGTAGGAATCGCCAGATATCGTGATATATGTTCTGCCGTCAGGACAATCTTGGGGCGGACGCGAATGCACTGATTGAATTAAAAAGATCGATCTTTCAGTTCAGGAAATAATATGTTCGCGAGGAAAATACAAGGTACAGTAATAAATTTGATCTTATGAAGGCTGCGTTATGTTGTGTTTGAAGTTGAATTGTGTGGTGACTCAAACGATGCCGCCGTTCGAGTGACTTCTGAAATAGCAGCTAAAATGAAATTCACTCAGAGGAATTGAAATGCAATTTATCGTTCGGCAATTCAAGCTATAATTTCCGATTTAACACTAGTTTAGGAATGTCAAAGAGTAGAATAGAAGAAAGCTGTTCGTCAAAAAAATACTTTTATGGGTGTTGTCTACGAACATGATGTTCCTGCACCTAATGGCAGATTCCAGCAAATCCGCTCAATGACTCGGATACATTTACAAGGTATTCTCGACTGCTTGAACAATAGCACCATTCTTTCCTTGGTCCAGATCATCTAACTTCGCCATCTCTTCCTGGGATAATTCGAAGTCGTAGACATCCGCATTCTCCGCAATTCGGGAAGGTGTTTCACTCTTTGGGAGAGGAACCCAGTTCTTCTCCAGGCAATATCGGATTAGAACCTGAGCAACAGTTTTGCCATGGCTTTTGGCGATAGAAGTGAGTGTTGGATCATCACCCTTCTGGTTTCTCACTAGAGGGCAGTATGCCTCAACGATGATACCGTTCTCATGGCAGAAGGAAACGACCTCTCGTTGCTGGCAGAACGGATGTAGCTAGGAAGATTAGACATAGGGCTGAATCATAGAACGGTTAAAGACATACCTCGATTTGATTGACGTGGGGAGGGTAAGTCTTGACACCGAATGTCTTCAACTCCTCAATGTGTCCAATACCCCAGTTGGAAACACCAATGCTGCGGGTTTTGCCTTCTTCCAGGAGCTTCTCAAGAGCAAGGTACATCTCCTTTCTCTTCTGAGATCCACTGCTGGCGCTGTGGATCAAGAACAGGTCTACATATCCATCCTTTCCATCAATTGCATGTACACTGTCCAAGCACTTCTGATATGATTCTTCGACAGATGCACCGGGTGTAAGGATTTTTGTCGTAATGAAGATATCGCTTCGCTTCACGCCTGATTCTCGAATAGCTTCGCCAACCTCTTTCTCGTTCGCATAGTACCTTGCAGGTTATTAGTCGTCTTTGCACGCCCATAGCAGAAGTGGTTGGGGCCGGCAGAAATAAGTGCACGGAAAGCTGAGTACGAAGTCAGTACTTACTGAGCAGTATCAACGTGCTTATAGCCCGCCTTCAATGCGGCCACGGTTGCAGTCGTGCATGTTTTGCCATGGGCTTGATACACGCCAAATCCTAGTTGGGGAATCTTGACTGAGGATTTTGGCAGAGAGAGTACCGTGTTGATAGACAATTTGGAGGCCATGATGATTGATCGTGAACCTATGAAGTTGCAATAGCTCTTCTTTCAACGAGGTAATTGAGGTCGTAGACAGCGCATCCTGAAGCTCTGAGCTTCGAGGTGGGGAAACCCTGCTGCCTCTGGTGGGTCGTTCTGTCCATCTTGGGTTGAGTGTGAGTGATGTCGTTATAGATTCCTTGAAGCTACGTCATTTGAGGCAGGTGCTTCCACGACCAATTGCAACTGTCACCAACCGCGACTGTCTGGCCGTTTTGGTGGAGCATCGTCGACTTGTATTCTCGCGCTAGTCATGATGGCCGGTGGCCGCACGACAACGAGAACTTTGCGATAATGTTTTAAGGTTTTGTGATAAATGCGGTTTTGGGACCAGAATTCCGGTGGCTGCAGGAGCTGAAAGAGTGTGAAATTGGATGTTTCTTAAAATAGTACGTCTCAAAATTCCAGGTACGACGCTGACCCAAGCCCGTCCTTTTTCCCTCCACTTCCCGACAGAAATACAACGCCGTCGACCCATTGTGGAGATACTTCCCGTACCCAGAGCCTCAACCCAATTCTCTGCTGGAGTTGCAATCCCGCATTAATCCACGTGGTTGATCCATGCACTGCAGTCAGCGGTATATGCCGGGATCTGGCCATAGATACGGGCTGGTGGCTTTCTGGGCATCCCTTTTCGGATGTGCAATGGGCGCATTTTTGCTATTCATATATACCAAGTATCTTGGCGACTGCCACTGAACCCAAGCCAATATTCTGCTATCATCAATTAGGCAGCGAGTTTTCGGGAACAAGCAGATCATTGGTCAGACAACGAAGGAAGACTTCAACGTACGTGAGTAAAGGGAAAAGGGATTTCCCAAACGGTATCGGTCGCAAGGTGAAGAATATATGTCTCAACAAATGATTGCTGGACCTTGACGCATCACCATTCTTGGGCGAGGCTATCCTCCACAATTGAAGCTGCTGGGAGCGGACATTCCCTCCCGCCCCCAGAGCCCTCACTGTATCACAAGATCATTTCGAGACGGTGGCACCAGCTCAGCCGCCACTAGGCAGGTTGAAATTTGCTTTTGATATGCCTCAATTTGCCCTTGCTGCAGAGCTCGGCCTTCATTCCCTTTTCGCTCACAAGGTTGGGCGCATCGCTTCTTCTTTCTGTGGCCCCATGGTGGTGGAATATGGCGAGTGCCATTTGCTGCTGCTACGACGGTCTTTCTTTATCAACACAGGCACAGTCCCTTCTGGTAGACCTATTCAAATCATCTTCCGAGTGTTCATTTCGTTTTCCATAAAAGCGCATAACCATATGATTATTGTGCAAAGACTGGAGATTAGCCTTCCTCTGAATATCACCCATCATGTCGACCCTCGTGGACGTTAATCATCATTTCGATGGCCAGCTACACTGGTGGAAACTCCGTCGCTATTACAATCCCACCTTAGCGGACCCAGAGAAAGGTCCTCTGCCACCAGTTCCGACTGAATATCATAGAGATGCGTTGCACCGTGAGACATGGCGTCCTAGCGTCCTCCTCAGATACATATCGCCGACATATTGCAAGCCATACCATATGATCGTTCAGGCAGCTCATGGTCCCAACCTGTTACCAGCCAGAGAATGGCGAAGACGGGAAGTGGGAGGGAACGCACCGACTCTTCTTAGAGTTTCTGCATGGGCGATTGGAAAAGACGATAGGTCTGTGGAGGGCATTGCTCTGATCGTAGGGCGGTCAATTCTTGTTCTCCCCATCATCATGTTCATCGTTGCTTACCCTATGGGTTTGATTGGCAGCGACGCACCACTATATCCTGCCTTCGAAGGCCGGTGTTATGAGTATCCAAAGCATGCAATCAACAAATTAGACGCTGCTCCAGACGCATCAAATTACACCAAGGGTCAAAAGGAGGGCATTGATGCGGACAAGCTTTACACTGTCGTCGGCCACCAAGATCGACTTCTTCGACCCCGCGCTCTCGTTGTTCTTCGTAACAACGAATGGGTGACAACCGATGATGGCAAATTCACTGGGCCATACGTCTTTATCAGTTTTGCAGCGGCTCAATACTACATCAAGCCTCCAAGCACCGAGATAAACAAGGACGAGCTTGATCGAAGAGCCCAGAAGCTTACAATACATCTTGGCATGCAAGCATACTGGTGTGATTATCGTGTAAGCAGTCCCGTACCTGTGCGATTGCACTTCTCTAACAGCACCGCAGTGTAGAGCTGAGCATCAGCCCGAAGTAACTGACGATGTCCACCGCTTCTGCGACGTAACCCGCGGCGCAAAAGAAGTCTGCGTCATGCTTCCAGACACCTCTCCAGAGGCTCTTGTGTTTTTCGGAGCAAGAATGTGGTGTCTGCCAGAAATTCTGCTCGCTCGCGACCACAAAGTCAATCTTTGCGCACCGGATACCAAAAATTTCGACGGCGTCGATAAAATTGAACGGGTGGATATTATGGAGTTCACTCACCGCTCATGGGCGCGAAAACTGAACAGCAGTCGAGAGATCGTGCGTGATGGCAACGATGAGATATTCCGTCTCCTTGCAGAACACTACAGTGGGACTTTGACACTCAGTCGCCTCGAACTCATTCAAGTTGCTCTTGAGGCTCTTCGATCTCGCCAAATGACACCATTCCAGCAGGGCGATATCGCATACGCACTCATGACTCTTCTTACCAAACGCCCTCGCATGGACCCAACAGACACAGAAGAACAAGCCCTCGCACGTTTGTCTTTGGCAAATGACAGCGACCAAATAGTCGAGCGCATGGCTTGTATGGATGGTATCCGTATACCCAAAAAACCGGGATGGTTCAATCTCAGTGACGATCTGGGTGCCAACTTGTGGGACATCGATCCCTTGTGTCAGGTCGCTGGTGTATGCGAAGACGGTTCTATCATTCTGGACGGAGCACATGCTATCTCAGTTCGGTGGAAGGATATTCCCCGCATCTGGTTCACTCGAAGACAGACCTGGAAGAAGATGGCTGCTGCATCGAGCTTGAGATCTGGCCCAACTTGGTTTTTGATTGGAATTATTCTCGCGGCCACTGCAGGAGAGAATTCATCGACTAAAGCAGGCGGTATTATATTGCTGATTATAGGACTAATTCTGCTCCTTACGTCGCCTTATTCGGTCAAGGTTCTTTATGGTGGGAAAGTCTGTAAGTATTCATCTGTCTAGGATACTTGTCTATAAAATACTAATGCTACGCAGGGGGTGCTAAACCTTGGCTCATTGGCTTCGAGGGAACGTTGCCGATCGCAGACATCGAATATCTTACTTTCGGTAACTCGATTGGACGCTTGTCCTATACTCCCAGCAGTGGACCTTACTGCACACGTCGTCCAAAGGAGAGAATTGGCGCGGAGCCTTTAGTCAATATCTCAGATGTACCACCAAACCATCGCATCTTCACCTTGGTAGACACTGTAAGTCATGTATCTGCTCTACCTCCTGCAAGCAAAGCTAACATGGTATCTTTAGGCAACTCTCACCGTTACAGTCTTCTCTGCTGAACGGCCTCCCTCCGTCGCCCTTATTGCAGGCAAAGAGGGAGGCATGCTGCGTGCGATTATGTGCTCATATGAGAGATCATCGAACGCCCTGCGTAAGGAATGTGTGCTGAGGATGGAGACGCCTCTCTGGGACAGAAGTTATTTACACGGATGGGTCAAACTTACTTAGGTTGGTTATGTGATTTATGGGACATGATGGATTCGGCGCTGGGACTGGATGGGATTGGAATTAGGATTGGGATTTAATGACACGATGATACCTTTTGCTGTTTCTTTGTTGGTTGGGGATGATAATGGAATGGATTTGTATGCTATGTACTAGTTATGTTCGATAATTATATGCTTCATAGACATCTATCGACCTGGGGTCAACGTGACTTGGAGTTAAGACGCTGATCGTTTCCCTCCTGAAGCATTAAAGTAACACATCACACTCACGAGTGTATGCTGCATGATATGATACACAGTCATTTGATTATGCTCAGGTACCTGGCCCAATGTAACGCGGAATTAGGAAGTATATACTTGATTGGACTATTTGACGAGATGACGAAGTGTAGGATAGATATCAAATGACTGATGACGATGCTATGGTATATTTAATTGCTTCACTCGAATGATTCGCAACATTACGGATTAGCCTACCTCATCTAGGACTACCGTGCTCTTTCTTTTATATGTGAACTGATTTCAAAAGGAAAATTACCCCCAATGCTAGCAATCCCAAGCTCAGCAAGTATCTTCATATAGTTGGCCCATCACAAGTTAACATAGCAAACAGATAATTCCATGCAAGCAAAACATCAAACTGTTCCTTATCTGACTAAAAAGTCTCAAACCAAACAATATAATTCATCAATCCGACCTATTTTCCTTCCGCTAGCTAGGCTAGATCTACGACCTCAATAAAAGATACGGAGTCGATCCCGTGTCCCGTGTACAATGCCAATACAACCTCCGGATCCCTTACCCATCACTCTCAAATCATGTAAGGTAATGCAACGCATAATAATAATGAACAAAGCGTCCCTGCCTCGCCGCCCCATTGAACGAGATCATCCACGTGAAAGTACCATCCTGATAATGCCGCAACCATCTCCACCCCCATAAAACAGATCGAGAAACATTCCTCCGTAACTGCGATCTCCACCCAAAAGTTCGTTATGACGTTGTGGTACTTGCCCGCATATTCAACTAGAGGGAATGATGGCTAAGTACCGGTGATTTGGTTATGCTTTGGATAGGTCTCAGTGAAGGTAGGTGATTGAGAACTTTACTCGCTACTTTGTTTGCGAAAGACTAGTAGTCGTAACGGATAGGTGCTAAGAAGATAAATTCCTTGATCATCTGGGACATCCAATCTGCTCTGTCGCCAAGCGGACACGCGTTAGCCAGTACAGCGACTCGGGGAGTAGAGCGACGTTGGCTGACGAATCGGGCATTAGTCATTGATGGTACAGACATAGCCGGGGAGAGTGCTGCAGCAATCTGGCTCATAAGCAGTAGTAAAGTGAACGACTCAAGGAGACGTACATATTGATCTTTAGACTAGGTTGAAAACCTTAAACTTTAGATATTTACCTAGAGAGTACTGAAGTAAGAATTTAGATATACTCCTCTAGGTGCTGGAGAACGTTTAACGTTAGTAAGGCGCCCGATAGGCGAGCCCCTTTTTCGCGTCCTAAACCCTCAAAGAGAATATTCGCTTCATACCCAACAAATTTGTAGATTCTTTTTTCAAAGTCCGACTTCACTGAAGCTCCATCTCGAAGATCTATACTTACTCCAATCTCCTTGTGCAGTTCCGACAAAAAAAGAGAGATGGACAGGACTAGAAACGTGTCTGCTTGCAAGTGCATGATAAAGCAAGCTAGCGGCCGCCGATCGCAGGCAACCATGAAGATCAATCTCCTTTTCACATATAAAGTGTTTTCGAGCGAACTCGGCTTTTCCTTCATATCAGAAGACTGAATATGATCAATATCTGAAGATTACGAGAAAGGGAATGATTGCGGCAGTGAGCACACCATCTCGGAATCTACTGCATTGCCCACGTCACAATCATCTGGGATTACGCCTATCCGAAGACAAGGCATAGCCGGTGATATTCAGTCGAGATGGACAAGTTCATCCTCGATAATGTGGCCCGGTACCAGGCTCTGCTCAAGGCGCTCAAACCCGTTCCTCCTTCTCAAACAGACCAAACCACGGCTAGCACAAGCAATTCAAACATGATTGTTGGAGCCAGAATCAGGCCTCTCTTAGAAGAAGAGGTTACTACTGGCTTTCCTTGTGCCATATTTCCACGTTCTGCCGAGACAGGTGTGGTCGATATCCATGATCTGTACAATCACCCTAGAGGACGACCGATACTCAAGGTACGAATGACATTCTATACTTTTGATTCCATGTTCCCATGATAGTCTTACTTATCGCACGAACCTCCAGTCCTTCAATTACCAAGTAGATAGGCTTTTCGATTCACAGACCACAACCGAGGAGATCTACCAGGATCTCGTGATAGACCTAGTCCCCTTCGCGTGGAATGGAGGGATCGGAACGCTTTTCGCCTATGGCCAGACTGGCTCAGGCAAAACATTCACAGTAAGCCGGCTGGAACAACTCGTCGCGGAATCCCTGATGAGTGGGACTTTCGAGGGTCAGAGGCAAATCTACATCACCATCATTGATCTCGCCGGGAACTCCGCATACGATCTACTCAACTCACGTGCACCAATATCCATCCTCGAAGATGCTTTCGGAGCTACTCAACTAGCAGGAGCGGAGGAACACCAAGTTCAAAGCAGAGAGGAGATGATAGACCTGATCGAGCGCGCAGCATCTTTTAGACGCACAGCCCCAACTTTCAAAAACGATGCTTCCTCACGCTCGCATGGTATTTGTCGTATCCGCGTTACTAATCCATCTACGGGCTCCGACGGACTCCTCTATCTAATCGACTTAGCAGGCTCTGAAGCCGCTCGCGATATTGCTGTTCATGGTGCTGATCGGATGCGTGAGACACGCGAGATTAACATAAGTCTATCGGTATTGAAAGATTGCATCCGTGGAAAAGCTCAAGCGGACGCTGCTATGTTCTCAGATGGTCCAAAGTCGAAGCAGAAGAAACCTCACGTGCCGTTCAGACACAGCGCGCTGACCAAGGTTCTGAAGCATGTTTTTGATCCTGCGAGTATCAGTGATTGTAAGACTGTTGTGATTGCTTGTGTGAATCCAAGTCTGGCTGATGTGGGACCGAGTAAGAACACGCTGCGGTATGCTGAGACTTTGCGTGTGCCTGTTCCGATGGGTAAAAAGGTGGTTTATAATCCAGTTGCTCCGATAACCTGGGATAACACGCAACTGAGAGAGTGGATAAGCAAGAATGTGAGTCTTCTAATTTGTCTTTGGTAATACATCTTGTTACTGACATCAGAACTCCGAAAACCAGTCAGGTACCCCACCAATCTCACCTACCGTCTTAGCCCCTACCGAAACAGGCGCTCAATTCCTCCATCTTTCATCCACCGAGATTGAGAATCGATGTCGAAGGAGTCCTGGTGTGAGCGCGGAGCAAGCGAAGGCTTTTGCATCTAAAATCTGGCGGATGCACATTGATTCGCAGCACAATGGTGACACTTCGAGTACGCATATACTTAAGTTGGGCGAGCCGATGGGTTCTAAAACTCCAACGGAAAGCACAAACAGATCTTCGAGCAAGGACTTGAATCCTGCTAATGCGGGTGTACCATTCAAGGAGAGAATCCGCCCAGGTATGGTAGTTAGCTGGAAGAAGACTTCCGATATTGGAGAAGATATCGGCACCACGGACGGGACCACCCTGGCCGTTGTACTTTCTCCTGTTACTGGTACACAGGAAGCTTCCGAGGAAACCAATTCCGGTACCCAGTACATATGCGCAGTTGTGACGCAAGGCATCATGGCTGGAGCTTATGAGATCAATCTGTGGCGGCAGGTAATTGTTGATGTTGAGTCGATGGAAAAGGAGGTCGTTCTGGAATACGATCGAAGCACTAGATACTATTACATTTCTGTTTGAAGAAGGAATAGAACAAGTTGGCTCCAAGTGGGAACACAAATGCCATACGTCATTGAGTGAAAGTCCGAATGGCGCAGGCTCATCTGTGAGAATGTCCAGTCATACACGACAATCTCAAATATATATATCACACTAGCTACACTGAATATGTGGCGTCACCTCTTGGTTTCATAGCATCTCACGATTCTCACGACATCCCAGGAATGCTACCTCATCCATCACCAGTGCCATTTCATTGATTGGGCTGTTTGGATCCATTAGCTGGGTCACAAGGCCAGACTGGTGGTTTCAATTTGTCCTTGCAACATTGTTGCTTGCCAGTGCATCAATGCTGCTTAGTGAGAGATATGTGCCATCTCACTTGCTTGATGCGGTACCCAAAGCTCATGGCAGATCGACCTCAAGGCTCAACATCACAAAGAAGGGAATAGTGAATTTTCCGAGTGGAAACTTCTAGATGTGCTGCAAAATTAGCGAATAAAATCTCTCACCTTTGTGCAGAAGACCTGATTGAAAGCCAATGGCTAGTCCAGGCACAAAGTACCTACGTGGATCCATTCCGATAACCGGACTGCTTCAATACATAAGACAGAAGACTGTGGCTTCTCAGGTAATTCTGCACCCGTTTGATTGCTTCCTATTCCCTGTTCAAGAAGGAAAACTCATACTGTACCGAGTCTTCCGCGCAGTCCTACTTCCCTTAGATCACTAACGCCGGCAATACTATCATCTTCTGACCAGTTGCATGGCCTCCGCATCAGGGTTAGCTGCCTCACCGATCTAATTCTCCAGACTTCAAAGCCGAGTTTCTTATCACCGGCAAATTACTTCTACAGTGAATATTTCTTTCATATGAGAGTAGAAGTGGGGCAATTCGGGAGATGAGGGCCACCTTTTCTCGCAAACTTGAGAAAGGAATCATCTTCAACCTTCTACAATCACAACCACTTAGCTCAACTCTTTACAAACAGCCAAGATGCGCGCCCAAACCCTCGAAAACCCTGCAGCAATGAGTGAAATCAATGCAAAGCGTGCTCAAGTTGCTACAATCAACGAAAAGTTGGCAGCTTTGGATGACGAGCAACTCACTCTCTCGGAAAGTTTACGCGATTCTGCCGGACAAGATCGAGTTGAGCTCAAGCGAGAGTTTGAAAGGAAGATCATCAAATTGCGCCAGGTAAGTTCTATTAGCCTACAAAAGATTGTATTGATTAAGCCCCAAGTACTGATTCATACAAGTTCGTTGAGGAGAACAAAGATACATTTAGTGCACCTTTGCAAACTGAAGTGGTTGGCATCAAGATTGCTCTTGCTACCAATAATGACGACGAGAATATCATAAAGGCCTGGGAGGGGAATTGCAGAGAGTGGGAAGAACGGCTTGCTTCATGGGCAATGGAGCTGATAGAAATTGCTAGGAAACGAAAGGTAATATTCTCGTCATAGATCGGCGAAAAAGACCAAAGACTTACGTATCCAGGTACTTTTTGAGGGAAAGAAAACACTTCTAGGCATGAATAAAGACGACAGCTCAATCGATGGTGGTGCCGTAGTCGGGATTTCAATTGGACATGAGACCTGCTGCAGCTGCGATTCCACCAATCTATCTGAGTGTCGGATCGCCCTCAGGTTCTACGCTACCACAGATCTGCTGGAGGTAATCAAGGACGGAATCGCCAACATCGAAACAGAACGTGACGAGATCAAAGCCCAATTTGATCAGACTCGGAGTAATCATGCTGCGGAGAAAAAAGCTCTGGATGAGAAGATCAGCATCCTCAAAACCAGACTGAACGAACACAGCCTGTTCATTACTTACATAATCAAAATGCGTTCGCGCTTTTTTGAACACTATAAAGGTCGTTTCAGCTCTTCAGGAGTCATGGAGAAAGTTCTAGGAGATCCAGACCGTGTCATCATCGATGAAGGCAACAGAGCGGCTCATGGCGGCAATATCGTGCTTGATGCTATGCTACTTAGCTTTGTACCAAGGCTGGGAGAAAAATATGGCAAACCATTCGAAGAGACTTATGGTATATCTCACAGCTGTGTCTATGAAGGTCGCGACGCCATGTTTGCTGCTGAGTCAAAGCTAGTCGAAATGTGGGACCATCGTGGATCCGTGGCTCATTGTCTGTCTTTTACCGAAAGTAGCCACAATGAGGCTCTGGATGCAAAATTCCTACGTAGGTTTAACCGGTGCGACGACTTTTACAATACGCTGGTAGAGAGTGGCATGACTGCTTCCGAAGCTGTTCGAGTATTCGACGCAGACGAAGGAGTTGAAGAAGATCTCGTCTCGATGCGCGAAATCCGTGATGAAATCGTGCGTATGGATAAGTCTCGACTTCGTTCTCATTGTAAGTAGGAGAGCGGCCTCCTACATAGTTGACATCTTTCCGGGTTTACGCGTCGGGTCGAGGTTGCAGTAGGGATCGAGCTATATGGATGTGTCTCAACTATCAGAATGTACATAGACCTTTCGCGTACTAAACGAGGGTAGCATGAAGGCGTAGTTAAGTGTTACGGCAGTTGTCAAGAAGGCTGCAGCTAAAATGACAACTTGACACTTTCCTAACTTTACTTCAGCACTGTGACTACGCATTAACTAGGAACTACAGAAGAGTAACATGCCACCCCAGAATAACATATACTGGAGTAGTCAGACCAGGTGAGATAGATGAGATGACCTGCATTAGTGAAGTGGAGTGAGAGAAATAACGGTTAATACAACAGGACTACTTCGTGATTGGAGGACTGACTTCCGTCTAGACAGACAAACAACCGTCTGCTGTACTATTTTGCACGGAATAGTTACTAGAGAGATGATCTAATTACCCCCAGCCCCCGAAGTAGCAACGATATTTTTGAAAGGAAGTGTTTTTGAACAGTTCTTCTATATATTTCTACCTTACTACTTTCTCTCTGGTTTTTTATTTACATCAACCTCAGACGAATAATTGCACATTATCCCAACTGATAAACAACAGCACCACTTCTTTGATCCAAATTTGCTACAAGTTACCAGCGGCGGTCGATTGCCATGTCTAAACAGCCCCCATCCCACAGGTCTAGTACTCCCTCTCATGTAAGTATGAATAATTGCACACTCATCAGATCGCACAATAACTACTACCTCAATCCAAGCTAATACCGCCTAGTCCTACAAAACACCATCTAACTACCCTCCACCTCCGGCTAGAGGATTTCGATCCTGCGGTTCACAATTTACCCTTCGTGCGATCAGCAAACTCAGCAACCACTATGACCGAGCAAAAGCCAGGATCGATAACCTCAGACATAGTAGTAGTGGGACCGTAATTCGGCATAATCTTGAGCCTGTAGAGGAAGGTGACGAAGGTGACCTCGACGCATCAGGTCGCGAAGATGTTGAGCTAGACCATGAGTTGTCTGGACTGGGGGAGAACAATGCGCGTGAGCTTCGCGAGTTGGAGTTGCAGTTGGCGGAGAGAAAGGCCCGGGTATTCAAGGTATGTTCCTCGAGTAGTTTCTAACGAATGAGGTAAGACATAAATGCTGACGAGAAGTAGTCAATCAACAGCAGTCGTTCTCCCGGCCCACAACGCGATCTTTCGGCAGCGGAGCTAGAAATCCAGAGCAAGGTCATGGAGTTCAGTGAAGAGGCATGGAAAAAGCACGCAGATGCTACTCTCCAAGCAAAGATTTCCAGTGTGGAAAAGAACAAGGAGATGATTGGGCAAATAAAGGTAAGTACTGACATGACTACTACATGATCGGCACTGTTCATGCGCTGTTCATATCTAACACTTGATTGATAGGCACAAAGACCTTATGGTTCGTCACCAATGCTCGACCTAGATGGATCATCTAACTTCACAAATCCGAATGATCTAATCCCCCCCGCCAACGCATTGGTACTTTCCACCAAACCCAACCAAAGAATGCTCCCTCCATCCTCCGAAACCCATCAAAATCTCCAAAAGTCCCTTAGCGAGTCCAATCTAGCTTCAACCTGGCCTCAAGATGAATCTAGCATGACACAATACGGCGTCAACCCTCACTACAAAACCATAGAACAACTATCCGCCGATCTCGCCAACAGCCAAGCAAAAAACCACCGCCTCAATAAAGGCTTCGCCGAAGTAGAAAGTCTCGTCGACGGACTCTTAAAAGAAAACGTTGAGCTAAAGGAAGAAAACGCCGCACTTGCCGTCCTCGCAGAGTATATTGCCCTACCGGTTCTGGCGCGCAATTTCGAGACTGTTAAGCACGTCAAGCGCAGGGGTAAAGAGATCTCACTTGAGAATACGCGCGGTCATACAAATCATGGGGCTATTGAGAACGGGGATATTGCGATTGGGAGCGGACATGTTGCTGCACACTTTGCTGCTTGGAGATTACTGGATTCGGGTGCGATTGAGGGGCAGAATATCAGTGAGGAGATGTTTTCCAGTGTGTATGATATCACTGTGAAGAAGTATGAGAGTTTGGTGGGGGTTTCTACGAAACTGGATGAGGTGTTTGATATGCATGCTCGTCTTGCTGCATGTGGTTCGTTCACCTCCAAGACCTTGTCCAAGAAAAAGGATCTCCAGTTTCTTCGACACTTCGTGGATATCCTTAATTTCTTCTACTCGATCGATGCCAAAACCCCAAAGGAGAAAGGGCAAATCTTCGATTCTATGGAGGGAAGTGATAGAAAATGGAGAGAGAAAGTGGTGTATATGAGGGACTTGGTGGAGTTCTATGAGCTTGCACAGAAGGCCGAGGACGATGCTGTTAAGCAGTAGGGCAGGGTGGTTGGAAGATTCATGGTCAGCGTATATTCTGGTAGTGATGGGGAATAATAGGTTTGGCATTCTTTTTGTTGGTTGCGGTGTTATGGGCAGTATCACCTCTTCATGTCTTGCTGGGGACATGAATAGCGGCGATCTCTTTAGGATTTAATGTTACTAGGTAATCATGTTATCATCTAATAATAATTTAATAAGTAGATAGAGAATATTAGCTTGTTTCGTTCCGTCTGGGAGAATAACTGTTTTAACTGCGACTCTCTTCTATCGGTTGCGGTCCACGTCTCTCGCCGCCAGAGATCCACTATGAATATATTTTCCCCAGATTATTCACATATAAACCATGGGTCCGCGGACTACCCATAGATCTACGGATAACCCACGGATATCCGCCGGGTACCCGCGGATTGTCATGGCAATACCATGGGCAACCCACGAGTAACCGTTTGCGCAGCCTACTCTCCCATTCGTGTGTCTAATTTCAGAATATCGAACTCATCTTACACTTCACAACTGATGGAAACCAAAATCTCGACTCTTGTATTTGGCGAAATTGTTGCCGCTACTTGGTAAGCCCTTCCCTGAGCTCGGTAACGACACCAAAACCGGCATGCGTCTGTCTTACTCCGTAGGCGGAACCATCAATTCCCAATCTTGCGCTGGTTTCCACTTAGGAACTGGGTACAGCTTTCCCGAACTGAACGTTTTGCTTGCTAGTCTACTGTGATGGCAACACGCCTGGACGACTTCACGTCAACTTCTCAGGCTACTTTAAACAGAACATCAACAACCACGAATTCCAAAAATACCTACTGGACTACACC
The DNA here is from genome assembly GCA_002946385.1 of Rutstroemia sp. NJR-2017a WRK4. NCBI lineage: Eukaryota > Fungi > Ascomycota > Leotiomycetes > Helotiales > Rutstroemiaceae > Rutstroemia > Rutstroemia sp. NJR-2017a WRK4. Next base: position 26,258 of record NJPR01000022.1, on the reverse strand, counting down.
TTAGTTTCGAAGTGAAAATATGATGAGAACAGCATTAAATTCACTATCACCTAATCTCGGCAGCATTTGTTTGTTGCGAACTTGTGCCCCGTAGACAAGAGTCAACCAAGAATTTACCACCTGACCTGCAAATACAGGAGAACTTCACTACATGGTGGAGTACCTTCACTTGTTGATACTGTGAGATTCACCCATTAAACAACACTTTTACTACCTTTAGTATGCTCAATACGGATGATTATCGGTCCTTTTTCCTAGCATAAATAGATCCTCCAGATCTTAGTTAGTGAGTAAATAATCAACTCATTCCACTTCCCAAAACCTTCAACTACCACCAAAAAGATTCCAAGTCTTCTAGCAACACCATAAACATGCAGCAATATACGATGACAGCACAACGCCCTCAACCAGAGGAGTTGGATAGACAAGAAAGCAAGATTTATCTCGAGCTTCTCGAACTTCATCCCAGCAATCTTGCAATCTTGCTCGAGGAGAAGTTCAATGAAATTTCCAAGAGCCTTGCTGACGATGAAGAGGTAAGTAAAGATGACAACTAAACAACAGTAAAGTTCACAACTAATATTTGGAAACAGTTTACATACACTGTAGCAGAGGCAGAGGTTGTGGAGGAAGATATGAAGTATCTGCGCAACATCAAAGCTGCTATAGATGAGGCGATCGCCCGACCTGGGCGAGGCAGTAACCGAATTGGGCAAGGAGGAAGCCGAATTGGACGAAATGAAAACCCAGTTAGCTGGGCTAAAAGCTGAATTGGTCGAGAGGAAAGCCGCATTGGTCAAGCAGAAAGCCGAATTGGTCGGGGTGAGACGCGAATTATTCGCGCTGAAAACCGAATTATACGAAAATAGAGTCGAGATGGTCGAGATCAAAGCTGATTACATTGAGAAGAAAGCCAAAATCATCGAGGAGAAGGCCGATTTGGTCCAAAGGAAAGCCGAGTTCATTGAGAATAAAGCAGAAGTTATGAGAGCCTGGAGCGAGAACTATCATAAGTCCTCAGCGACGTTCATCTGTCTGAGATTCACGGAAGAGGACATGAAGAAGCTTGTCGAGTTTGGGTTGACTTCGCTTCATTTGTAGATGTCGCAGTCTTGGATTCTTGGGTTGGTTCAGGGACGCTGAGAGTACTTCTACCGGTCATAAACGATCACTCTGAAAGAGCATACTTAGATAGCAGCAGCAGCATATTACTTCCGTAGGTTCTGGGTATGCACTCGAATATGATTAAATGCTTCTGCGGTACTACGTATTCCAACTTGGGTGACAGTGTGCAAGAGGACAAATTCTTCAGAGCTTTGGCTGATATATATCCCCAGATGAGGCCAGATATTGGGATATGATGTCGAAAGTGCATTTACTCTCTTTCATCTATCTAAATGCCGGATGAAATCATTGCAACCGTCGGCTTGCGTCTTGACTCAGAATAATAACTTCACTCTCTGATCATTGATATGATTGTAAGAGCCCTTTGCTTCGTAAGAATATAGACACAGGTGTTGCCTATCCTGCCTAGCAGGCCACAAGTCTTCGATGATATGGTAGGTAGATAGCGGTGATATAAGACTTAAGTATCGCTGCTGTAGCCTAGAAATAAACAATTCACCCACCCTCTCACATGACCTGATTCCGCGCAACCAATGAACCTCCAACAGCAAACAAACACTTCAACTCTTCCTCATAAAAACTTCGTACGCAATACTTCGCACGACAAACAAACAATACACCATTTTCCAGTAGGAAAATGAGTGCAGTTCAAAACATGGCATCGCGCCAAACTTCTGGCGGCAGTGCGAAGGTAAGTTACCCTCGGCTCCTCTTACATGGAGATTAATGCTAACTCCGAATAGACGCGCGGCAGCCGGAGCCCTTACGACGATGCGACTACGAATGGCCATCTGACGACGCCAAACCATGAGAATCAGATCCACCATTTGGAACACGATGCCAAGGCGCACGACTCAAATGGGATTCATAATACTACCGCGGTAAACGGAGCTGCTGCCGAAGATCTCATCAAAGACCTTCGTCACGAGCTTTCTCAACTCCGCGCCGAAAAGGATGCCGCAGCGAGCAAAGCCGAAAAGGAAAAACAGGCCCTCCAGCAAACCCTATCTCTCGTCTCCCAAGAACGAGACGAACTAGCCCTCCATGTAAGCGCCCTAGAAAATGAGTTCACCCGGCAAAAAGCCCAACTCGACGCGTCCATGAAACTGCAAAGCACTCTCCAAGAGACCGTTGATGGTCTCAACAACGATGTGAGAATCCTTCAAGAAGACCGAAAGTTACGGGAGCCACTCTTCGACATCGGACGCATCATCCGCATGAAATACATCCAGCAAATGATCCGCGCTCACACCACCCACCCTCCCAACCTAAGAACCATCAAAGCCGGAGACACCGCAGCCGAGCGCACGAATATCATCGCCGACAACTGTCTTGTGGCGTTAGGATACGGCGGCGCTGTGGAGAAGGAGATGTTGCAGAAGATGTATGCTGGGAACATAGATCCACGGTGGTGCACCAAGGAAAGAGATGATATCTGGGCCGAGTTGGCGAATATGCGGGCGTCGATGGAGTTTTCGGTGGTGGGGGTTGATGCGGCGGTGATTGGGAAGTGGGAGGAATGTGTGAATGTACCGCTGATGGCGCGCTGGAGTGGGTATGAGGGGGACTCGGGAGATCGTCATGTGGCTTTTAGAAAGGACCCGGAAGGTCAGAAATTACTGAACAGAGCGAGGGAATTGTATAGGGAAGGTATGAAAGGAGCGCGGACAGTTTCATGGGAAAAGGTAAAGGAATGAATTTATATGGCTCTCATTCTGTGGTAGGAATGCTCTTGCCATGAGAACTTTGCTATTAAAGTATTTATTCATCGTGCGCCTTATCGCATGGTAAGATCCAGTAGACTAGCTCTTTGTTCTCCCAATTCATAGAGACCAAAAGAAATGATTTCACCAGACCCTCCATATTATAAACTATCATTCATTTCAGGTGCTACAAATCTCCTATATCTGTAAATACATACTCGTAATTCTCATTCTCATTCTCATTCTCATTCTCATGGAATCAAACCACTCTCTCCCCAGCCAAGAAGACGCGCCCAGCACAGGACTTCCTATCATCACCAACCTCACAGTCACTACAAACCCCAAGAACAATGACCACTGAAGCATAAAAAGTCATCTATCATTTCCCCAATTAATACACTAAAGCTTTTCTCTCCAGCCCCCAGCTCTAGACCACCACCCGGTAAAGTACATCCCATCTCCAAACCCCTCCAGCATTATATCATATGCCTGCCCCCACCCCCATCCGATCACGCATCCCCCGCCCAATTTGTAAAAATCCAAACATAAAATACGCCGCATCCACCAACCACACACACACTACTAAACACTTTCTTTCCTAAAGCACTCGATTACATTTACTGGGTATCTGGTTCTTCCTCCTGACTCGGAGCCAAGACCTTCTGCATTTCCTCAATGTCCATTATCACTTCATTGAAGACTCCGACTAGTTCTGCGACCACTTTGTTCCTATTCCATTCCCCTCTCATCTTCCATAGCGTTACCATCAACTCACGATTAATCTGTTCCAATTGTTCGATCGAACATCCGCTTGAACCATCTGTGAGTCTCGAGAGTAAATCTGCTGCAAAGATTTCATTGAAAATGAACTCTTTTTGCGAAGATGATTGTGTAGAGCTGCCATCGACCGGTGAGTCGTTAAGGAGGTTGGCCATTCCACTTGGTCGAGAATGTTTTGACGGGGAAGGACGTAGAGGAGCGTTGAACTGTGGTACGGGTGGATTTGGCGTTTGGCTTGTTGAATTTGTGGATTGGGAACCCAAGTTTTGTAGATTACCGCGTGCCATTGCATGAGCTTGAGAGTGAAGCCATGGATCGTCACTAGCTTGCGTACTTGGAATCTGGGTGTCCCCCTGTGTACTCGGAATATCGGCATCGCGTTTTGGTCCTTCGGGGCTAGATGCCCCTGGTCGACTACCGTTCGTGGCTTGGGTGCTGAATTCTTGAGAGGTCTTTTTACCTGACGTAGTGGTAGAAGCATAATTGACCAGTGCACTAGGCGACATATCAACGCTTAATTCCTGGAATGCTGAACGCTGAGAGTTGAATCCTGTAGCACGGTTTGAAATTGTAGATGGTGCTTTTGCAATATCTTGAGGCCATTGATGCTGCGGGTAAGCAGGAGAATTTTGCGACAGATGTTGCGTATTATCAGTAGTTCCACTCATGTCAACATCGTCGCCGCTTATCCTAGAAGGTACGGAAGATCCATTGGTGGTCTGTCCTTGAGACCCTGAGGAGTGACCATTAGACAGAGCAGTTGGCGTATGGAATGACCCAGTGAATGGACGTCTCCCAGGTATAGCCTTTCCAAGGTTGATTGCTGCAGGTGAGTGTGGTCTGGAGCCTGGTCCATGAGGGTAGACATCTGAGCGAACGAGCTCACCACCAACGTCCTCTATTGCTTTTCTCCTCAGTTTCTCCTCTTTCTCTTTAGTTCTCTGGAGCTGGCGCTGATACAGATTCTCGCAGTCTGCAAACAACGGGTTGTTCTCGATACCAGCCATGTCGACTTCCACATTCGCAACGAGTTCTTTGGTTTTGAGTATCCGGTCCTTGTCACCAATGTGCTTAGCGTCTTTCGCGAGAGTTTTGATATCAGCTAAGAAATCCTTTGGTCGGGCGTAGAAACCATTGGCAAGTCGCTCTTCAATCATGTTTGTGTCCAGATTATAGAAAATCTTGCCAGTTGAAGTCTCACGCAAACACTGAACGCCATTCTTGTCTACATCCAGCTCGAATGGTCGGAATTGCGGTATATCGGGACGGACAAAAGCGGGGTCTTTTTCATCCAAAAGGTATTGAATCTGGCTTTGCTGTATAACAGGTGTGCGGAACTTCCTGTACTTCCTATGAATTTGATCCATAATCGGTTGGATTTGAACCTTCAAGAGATTTAACAGCTGGTGATCTCGTTTCTTAAGGGCTTTGATTTCTTCCTTAGTGGGAATCTTCGGTGGCGGTGGAGGCGCAACTTCAAGTTGTTCGAGCTTCCGCTTCTTGCGGTTGAGTGGCTCTGGGAATTCTGATGGTGCCTTCTTAACATACGAGATGATGTTCTGGAAGAATTCTTCTCGGAGCTCCTACAAATGTTTAGCCTAAACGAATATACACAAGTGAAATGACTGCTTACCTTTGATGGTCTTCCGATTGTGAAACGGTTATTCCTAGAAAATCCAAACAGATCGCGAAGCAAGTTCGCGTTTAACTTCTCAGGTAGGAGATCTGTGATACCAAGGACCAGAACCGGATCCGTAGGTGGTATGGCTCTAAGAAGGCCCACAAATGTCGTAATAACATTTTCAGGCAAGGTACCATACCAGTTATCGATTCCTGGCAAATAAATCACACTCGGCTTGTGGCGTTTGACCTCAGCGAACAGTTGGACAATAGCGGCCTCAGCAGACTTGAATCAAATTAGCACGCAGTTTGCAACTGGGATAGAAAACTTACTCTTGCAGAATCGCTATATATGGTAGGAAGGTCGAAGCTCTGAACATGCAATCCCTCGAAGTGGTTCAACAAAGCCCCACCAAGATAGGCTTGACCCATGCCAGACTCACCACCAATAAGCAACCTTGGACGGAAGACTCGCGACTTTTCGAATTCTTGCTGCATGGTTTCACGACCAAAACCATGATCTTCATCGTCGTACTGCTCGTACATAGCTTCCTGTAAAGCCGTTGTTTTCTTCTTGATGGGGATCAGATTATCCACAATGTCTTCAATGGCCTTGAGTTGATCCCTAAGGAGGGGCTCGACCAGTTTTGGCAAAGGTGCAGCGCCGGATGAAGTAGAACGTTCAGAAGACGGAATCATCTTCTTGACCGAAAGCATGAAGTCCTTTGCTGTGACCTTGATCTTATCAGGATCCACAATGAGTTTTTCGTTCGAGGAATAGATCTGAGGGTAGGTGCGCTGTATCGAATTGAGAGCAGCTTCAGTGCAAAGAGCGCGAAGATCCGCGCCACCATAACCTTTTGTGATATGAGCTAACGAGGTCTTGAATGCATCATCAATACCCCAATCCTTGGTATGAATGTTAATGATCGACTTTCGGCCATCAATGTCTGGTAGAGGGAAATAGAACTCTCGATCAAATCGACCGGGTCGTCTTAAGGCAGGATCGATGTTGTCGGGTCTATTGGTCGCTCCGATAACAATGACTTGTCCTCGACCATCCATACCATCCATAAGCGCCAAAAGAGTGGAAACAATAGAAGCATGAATTTGTTCTTGCTTGCTAGATCGGACAGGCGCAAGACCATCAATTTCATCGAAGAAAATGATACTTGGCTGCGTCTTTCTCGCTTCCTCGAACAACAGACGAAGTTGTCTTTCGGCTTCACCAACCCATTTGCTCAGCGCATCAGCACCCTTTCGCATGTAGAAAGTGATCTTGCGACCACCTGAGCCAACACTGGCAGCAAGTGCTCTAGCCAAGAGTGTTTTACCAGTACCTGGTTGATGTTAGGTGAATGAACAGACAGAAAAGTGAATGGAAATCATAAGTGTAGCATTAGCTTACCTGGAGGACCATGGAAGAGCACACCACGAGGAGGTGTAACATGAAACTTCAGGAAGAGCTCAGGGTACAGAAGAGGCATCTGAACCATCTCCTTCAGCTGGTCAATGTGTCCTTCAAGACCACCAATCTTGCTGAAATCGACATTCTGATCAACACCAAGAGGATCCGCATCAGCCAGAGCCTTTTGGCTCTTGACTTTTCCGAGATTTGCCGGAGTACCAGTTATCGCTGTTGTCGGGTCTGGATTATTTGTCTGTGCTATGCCAGGAAGCAATCCGGGTATAGTTCCCATGGTTGCAGAAGTCGGTGTCATTCCAACATTACCGCCAATATTTGGTCGTTGCATATTTTCGTCATCACTGCTGTCTGAATCAACACCACCTGTCGCACCTGTACCCCAAGGACCTCCAATGACAGGAGTAGGGCCGCCTCCACCGCCAAACGGACCAAATGTTGTGTACAGATTACGCTCCCATGGTTGACTGGCACCACCGCGTCCACCTCTACCTCTACGTGAAGGGGTAGGCGCGGGGTCTTCGAGATCATCGTCTTGTGCATATATCTGGTCCATTGGCATAATCTTGTAATCCACTTGTTTGCGTTCACGGCGACCTTTGGGCTCATATGAGATTTCCGCGTCATGTCCGCGTCTACGCCTTGATGGTCTAAGTTCCTGAAGCTCGTCTGCCAGTTCCTCGGGGTCCAATTCATCTTCACCATCCGATATATCTGCGCGTCTACGTGAAGTGCTCTTGGATTTTCCGCGCCCACCTCCTCTGCCTCTCCTTGTCGGACTAGAGAATTCACCGTCGTCATCCCCACCTTTCTTGGTTGGCGAAGCGTCGGATCCAGTCATTTCCTCTTCATCGGAGCCTTCGCCTTCGGGTGTGAAATCACTGCCGTCATCTTTGTTCTTCTTTGCGCCCCTAGTCCTCAAACGTCGAGCCCCTGCATTGGCAGCTTCCGCGCTTTGCTCCACTTCCTGGGTGCCCAGGCCTGCATTACTCGATCGGGAGCCTCTAGTGCGGGTTCTTGTAATAGGCTGCAAATCTTCGTCATCATCGTCGTCCAAACCAACAGCTAGTTGTGCTGGCTGATGCTCGTTGGCAGCCAGTTCGTCCATTTCGGCATCGTCGTGCTCATCGGCAAGCGCGTGATTTGACTCGGGATCGGCCTCGTCCGTTCCAACGATTTCGGGTTCCATGAGAATGTCGTCTCCTTCAGCATCGGCCTCAGCATCTGCATCTGCATCTGCGACTCCAGCTTGTACCTCTTCGTAAGAACTAGTTTCGTGGGCCTCTTCTTTAATCGTAGAGGCGGGTTGTTTGACACTCTTTGCGCCCCTCGCCCTGGTCCGTCCGATTGGTTCCGGCGACCTCGATGCTCTAATAATATGTCTGCCGGAATTTGAAAGTGCAATCGGCTCGTCACCTTCCTCGGTGTGAGCTCGGGTGCTTCTCCGAGTAATTGCAGATGTGGGTTCAGCGCTGGCGCGAGTCCTCGCGGCACTGCCAGCCCTGGTAGTGCGGGCTGGGGTGGCGCCTTTTGGCATCTTGAGTTTTACTACTAGCTTGTTCTCTGTCGGCTTCTTTTTCTTGGTGGTTGGCTCTTCTAGATTCTCCGGGTCTTCGTCCTCGTCCGGTACTCGTGTTCTCTTCTTTGATTTCCTCGGGCGAACTTCTTCCTCGGAATCCTCGACTAAATCGGCAATGTCACTCTCGCTACTTTCTCCGTAATTGACTGATTTCTTTGCAGCTTTTCGTACCGCGCGCCCAGTCTTCTCATTCATCTCAATGTCCTCTTCCTCTTCTTCTTCTTCCGAGAATGAGTCCTCTAGCAGACTGTCTTCATCCTCGTCATCCGAAACGTCAGAGCCCTTGTATCTTGTGCGCTTCTTGTTTCCTCCCTTCTTTTGTGGTTTCGACCTGGGCTTTTTCGCGGATTTTCGTGGATTTACTTCGGTTGGAGAGAAGTCGTCGTCGTCAGAATCCGACTTGTTGGGATCGAAGTTATCCACTCTTCGCTTCAGTGGCATGGCGCGGAGTCCGTACGTGGAAAAATGCCGAAGTCGAAACCGCGAATGGGACTCGAGGCGATATTGATTCGTCGATATTCACCGTTTAGTAAAACATGAGTGCTTTTTGCGCGCTACTTGAGAAGTGATTCGCAAGCGATATCGAGGTATTGATGGCAGCTCGCAGAAAAACACGGTATCAAAAGCTTAATGTAGAATAAAATGGAGTTTAGCGACAGTAAATTGCTTACTGTCGATAAATCACTGTAGCTATTTTGATGACTTGAAGGAATTCTTTTTGAATGATGTTGATGTTCAGGAAGCTGATTTCTCGCGTTGAGTCTTGCCTGGCTTTCCCGATCTCGCTTAGGTAACCACGCTAGTGGAACCACTCCACCCAATGAACGCCACAACCAAAACTCGTGAGCTGCAAAGTGAGATCTTCAAAAACGAACAGGATCCATTAACGAAAATTGGAACAACAGCAACAATTCCAACGCCGTCCAAAGCGATAGATCTATCGCGACAACGACAGAAAAAGAACGGAAACGTCTCAATGACTCCATTGAGATACTTACGATACCATTTTTGACGGTTGAAAAGGTTTTTGAACATGTTGGATGTGTGGATTTTTTTGAAGGTCAGAAGAACAGTTAAAACAAAAGAAAATGATACTCATCGTCGTCCTTTAGCTCCATGCGGCTTAAAAGCTTATCTGAGATAAAGTCTGGTTCCTGGACCCTCATTGCGGGGAATGGTGCCGGACAGTGACACACACGTGACTGTGAGGTGATCATGATCATGTGACGTTCTGTAACACTTCTATGATTGCGCTTACGAACGTTATTTGAAGCTCAAAGTACTTTCTTCTTATGATAATCTCAGGAAACTTTTAAATTTCAGCTAATGCTCTCGTATAGCATGAACTATTTCCAGTATCCGCTGACTACATAGCAGAAATATACCAAGTGGCCATCGACAGCACACCAAGTCCATCACCACCCCATTCCCATCTCATCTCACAACCTTGCCTTTCCTCCCTTACTCCCCCTCACAATCTCCACATCCCTAAACTCCACCCCCAAAAACCTCCAGATAAAATGAAACCTATCACTCCCAAAAAACGGTTCCTCCTTCCCCTCCCCATTCCTCACCCACAACCACGGCGCCCCGAAAGCACCTTTATCCAGCGCCTCTTTCGTATTCGCCAACAACTTATCTTTCCATTCTTTGTCCGCAGCTTTCTGCATGATCTCCGCGACTTGCTCCGGAGTGAACGTTCCCAGCCCTGTCAGAAATTCCTTGAAGATTTCCGGCACGGTGATGTTTTTGTGGGGAGGAACCCAGAGCGCGTTGAAGAATTTAACCCAGACCGATTCGAAGAGCTCGGAAGGGTAGGCGGATTTGATGAAGCAGAGGGCACGTTGAGGCTGTGATGAAATATTAGATAAATTCATAGATGAAAGGTGTTGAAGGTCATAGCATACAAGAAGAGTTACAGGCGGGAAGAAATCCGGAGTTTGGAAATCCGGGAAGCCATGATATGATTTCGTGCGCGCACTATCAAACTTGCTGTATTTTGCTTTGGCGGGGAGTGTCCATGGAGGCACGTTTCCTGAACCGTTGTTTATACCGCCGAGGAAGACGGGGATGAAGCTTTTTTAATTAGCATGGTATCCGCGGAACAAGATGGATAACAATCATACTTAACAGTCACATCATGCGTAAGCAAAACCTCTCTATTCTTTCTGAGATGGGTCAGCGCCGCATAACTATAGAACGAAGCTTCACATTGGTCAGTACGACGACACAACTCCATGTGGGGGGAATTAAGTTTGGTTGTGGGGAAAGAATCCGGGGAAATAACTTACAGCAATCAAGGTAGCAATCAATATTCCCCGGCATCTTGTAAAGTAATCAAAAAATCCCGAGCCCGATGATGTTTATTTCGTGCTTTGAAAAGCGGCCCAGATATATGCTCCAGGAGGTGACTGTGCCGTTAGCAAATACCTCGGCTATGCAGGCGACGACCCTTGATCACTAAACATGTCCAGGAGCTTTCGGACGACAACATGTATAACCCAACAACAACGCGGGGACAATAACACAAAGTCTGACGTTTGCATGATCAGCAATACCGAGGTTAGCGATCTGAAACGAAAAGATACGCACGTAACTTTGGATATAATGCTAGAATTCACATGTTGGTAAGGGTGTTTGATGACAGGAGAGGAATAAAGAAGTCTCCTCATATACCTGTATCATCTTCTCGTATACAATACTTGTCATATTCGAGTCTCAATCACATAACCAAACAAACATGTCTTCGACCACGCAAAAAGTAGCACTTGTAATCGGTGCATCTCGAGGAATCGGCCGCCAAATCGCCGTTGACCTTGCAAAGAACGGATATGCAGGTACAGTACCACATCACATCTCCCCAGCACCCACAATCGACTAACACCCAACGCAGTAATCGTCTCCGCCAAATCCACCAGCGACGCCGAGAACTGCGTCCCCTTCCCTCCAGACCCCAACTCCAATGCCTCAACCATCAGCACCGTGTGTCGAGAAATCGTCTCCAGTGGCGGAACATGCGTTGCCATCCCCTGCGACGTGCGTTCGCATGCGTCCGTTTCATCGCTCGTCGAACAAAGTATTGCTCAATTCTCCCGAATTGATGTTTTGGTGTACAATTCTGGGGCGATTTTCCACTCTAGTGTTCTCACTACGCCGCTGTCGCGCTATATGTTGATGGAGTCGGTTAATCCGAATGGACTGTATGCTTCGATTCAGGCGTGTCTTCCGTATTGGGAGAAGCAGGATTGGAAAGCGAGGATTGTGGTTATTTGTCCGCCGATATATAGTCGTTTCTTCAGGGGGAAGACGGCTTATGCAATGGGGAAGGTGGGTATGAGTGTGCTGGTTAAAGGGATGGCGATGGATTTGCAGAGGATGGGGGAGAAAGGGAAGGATATGGCGATTGTGGGGTTATGGCCTGCTGTTGTATGTTCTTCATATTATTATTGCCGTCCCATTTCGTTCCCTTACTAACAGCATAAAAGGCAGTCGAGTCCGCCGCAACAGCGCATTTCTCCAGCCCACCCTCCTCCCTGCGTCATCCACGCATCTTCTCTGATACCATTCTATCTATGCTTTCAGCTCCAGTCCCAGATATAAACGGCCTACTAACCACAGATGAAGATTACCTGCGCGAGCATGACGGAGTAGAGGATTTCAGCAAGTATGCATTGGTTCCTGGGACAACGCCGAGGAGGATCATGCCAATGAAGTTTCCGGATCTGACGGTTGCGGAACAGGATGATGAGGGTGTGAGGATGGACAGTGCTAAAAAGAAGGAGAGTAAATTGTAACGAGCGGATCTTGGCTCAGTATAAGCTAGAAGTTTGATAAGACGTTCATGGACTGCTTGTGTAGTTGTGTTGGGTTTGACCAGCAATATCATGATATGCCAAAGAAATACTACCTTTCTCGGCACAGAATAGGAGTCGGGTCTAACCCCCAGAAAGTATATTACATGAAGATATTAGACTAAATGTCATTTGCAGTATATAAGGAGTAGATCAGCACTTGATCAAACTCCGAATCGTTTATTTATATATGTCATCTATAATGTCCCAAACATATCACCTACCATCTAGCGCAACCCCAGGATTCAAATCATTGCTAACACAAACAGGGGCATTTGCTGGAAGTAGCACCTCTTCCAGGTCGTTGGCTCCCTCACCAACTATCACCTTGACCTCCTTGACGTCTTCAATAGCTTTCACATCCTTAACTTCCCCATTCTCCTCACCCTTGACCTCACCCTTTTCCTTCCCCTTATCCTTCTTCCCCAAAGTCAAACTCCCTTTCGCCAACGCCTCTGTCGGTAGAGGTCTCACATACGCCTGAATGACCCACCACGGCCTTTTGCATTTCCTTACAGTCTCCAAGGAGCTTTCGTCCATTTGGATCTCTGCGCTTTCCCCCTTCCCATCCACACCTTTCTTCATCTTCTCTTCTCTTTCCCTCTCACCCCTCTCCACTTCCTCTCTATAACTCTCCCCATTCGTCCTCTCATACTCCAAAATTCCTTCCTTGACAGCTTTCTCCGTCATCGTCAACACATTCTCATAAGCCTCCATATCACCTGCCCTACATTTCGCCAATGCGTCTCGAATATTATGATGTTTAGAGACAAGGGGTCTCAACATCTTGAAGCAGTGAGGTTGCATAGCGATCATGTTCGGGTTTGTTGATCTTGGTCTTCTCTCCGCTTTTTGCTTCTTCTTCGGTGGTCCTTCCTCTTCTTGCTCTTCCGCTTCCTCTTCTACCGGATCACCTAACTTGAATAGCGGCTTTCGCTTCGGTGGCTCGACTTCCAACACGTACTTCCAGATAATATCCATGTACCTTCTCAACACGGCATCCATTCTCCAACCGCCCAGATCCGCGTCTGCACCTTTTCCTCTCCAATATTCACGACCTTCCTCTCCTTTTGCTGGCGCTTCTGAAAAGATCGCGGGATTGTAAAGATTGCCTTCGGCACTCATCACACCATCTACTCCCGTAACTCTCAGACATTCATCAATATCTTCCCTTCCCAGCACATTCCCGTTCGCAAACATAACAACCTCCTTCGGCAAACTCTCCCTCAAAAATCTTAACACCTGCCAATCCGCCAACCCCGTCTTATGTCCCTTCATATCCCTCGTCCGTCCATGAACCGTCAAGATACTTGCTCCGGCCCTGATGACCATCTGCGCATATTCTAACGTTTTCTCCTTGGTTTCCAGTATACGAATTTTAGCAGTAACCGGAATATCCAATTCTCTATGCAGTTTGTTGATCAAATCAAAGATCAACTCTTGATGTTCCTGTAAAAATGCTCCATATTTTCCCTTCCGCGCAATTCCCTGCGGACATCCAAGATTCAAGTCAATGGCGTCGCAAAACGGCGCCACATATTTTGCGGATTCCAGCAATTCATCCGGCTCATTGGCGCAGAACTGGACAAAAAGAGGACGATCGAACCTCGGATTCCCGTCGAGGAATCGACCTTCAGATGGCGGAGGAGATGAAGGGTCGGGATGTGATGCGAGAGAGGTACGCAGAGGCTGGAAATGTAAATCGCGGAATTTGGCGGTCTCGGAAAACATGCGCGCATGAAACATAGGAGAGTATGCTAGAAGGGATTTGTTGCTTTCTGGGGTCATGAAGGAGCGGGAGAGCATGCGCCAGGCCTAGAGTCATGATAATGTTAGATCGCTGCGAGTATCTGAATATTGAGAATCTCGCGGCTGATTGTAGATGGGGGAAACTCACGAATTCGGACTGGTCGACCATAGGCGCGAGAATGAATTTTGGACTGCCAATACTCTCGTAGAAGGCACGGCCGTGAAGCTTCTTTGGCGGGGTGTTTGCGCCATTGCTGCTTATCTCAGATGCGCCGTTCGTATGAATCGTTGCTTCTGCCCCCGGCTTGTCATTGGAGATGGCCATGATGGATCGTGTATCACTCGCAAAAGATTGGCGGGTGCCAGCCCACAGCCTTGTAAGAAATCGAGTGATATGGGCAGCCACAATTAAATGAGTATGGGAGATCTACGTAAGAAGAGTCTATGGGCTTGAGAAGAACAGCATAAGAAAGAAAAAACTTTTAGCGGGGCCTTCTGGCGAGGCTGATGAGATAAAATCTTGGCTTACATGTAAAAGCCACACTTAGTGGCGGTGCGTATTTTCTCCATCTTCTCCATCTTTCAGCTGTGGGGACAACTTTCAGGACCAAAGTTCTGGTTCCATGTCATCGGAGGTTTGGCAAAGCTTTTTTCCACTGCAGAATATCCACTCCGAATAGACAACATTTGGTCTTGCCTTTCATTGGTCTGTTCATGGTGATGAACACTGTCAATCACAACAACAGTTAGAACTAAAGATGATCACAATCGTGGCACAACAAGCGTTGTCCCAAGGGCAAAAAACAGGCCGATTGGGGAGATTATGTTATTGCCATTTACTCGCCCTGTTGTCAAATCAATATCCTGCAGAATCCAAAATGGGATAATATTTTCATTATCCGGAGCTCTTTTGGGTATTATCTGCCTATTCTTTCTACACCCGAGAAGTTATGAGGCGTTGGCCCTCGTACAAAGGCCATAGTACTGTCCGAGTGGGTTGCCGATGGAAGATACAGAATGGGGGTGTGCGAGGGTGCATACGAAGTCGTACTCCACAACCACTGCAAAACGTGACCAATATTGAGTTCGACAAAACTGTCTCCTGTCCCTTGTCAAAAGCTTACCGACTCTAACTTTTTGACGCTTTGCGTAAACACGCCGATCCTATCACAGTCAATGACATACAATTATCCTCCGTGCCAGTCAACGATTGGACAGATGCACCTAGCCCGCATTATCTTCTTCCCTGTCCTGCTCCAACCCCGCAAGACACAATGCGGGGAGGTTGCACGGCAGCCACTTTTATCCCCGACCGGTATTTTCTTGCAGCCGAGCTGAAATAGAGCTTATCGTACGTTTATTTATGTTGTGTTACATTGCAGCACGTCTGGATCTTTCCTTCGTTGTACCTATATATCGTCTGCGGTCAGCTCATCTGTGGACGTCTTCCGCATCAATCCATCTCTCGGCCTCGAAGACCACCTAACAAACATGGAGAAGACAGCAAGTCCACCTTCAGACCCACCTAGTGTGATCAATGGGGAAGAAAAAATACAGAAAACGGAATTGGAAAATGTAGATTTTGACACAGGGGAAAGAATCCAGATCACACCAGAGCAAGACCGTCTCATCACCAAAAAGTTCGACAGACACATCGTGCCATGGTTATTTGGGCTCTGGCTACTAGCATTCATCGATCGATCGAATATTGGCAATGCGAAGATTGACGGTCTAGCTAAGGATTTGGGTATCCTCAAGGGGACAAAGTTCAATATTGCTCTTGCGATATTCTATGTTCCTTATATAATTGTTGACGGTAAGTTGAATATCGTCTTTTTTCGCTAGCTCGCAGTTCGTCTAATATGCAAACAGTCCCTTCCAACTGGCTTGTCAAACGTATAGGAGCTGGAACCTACCTTCCCAGTCTCGTCCTAGGCTGGGGCCTCATAAGTCTCTGCATCGGCTTTGTCACCTCCTGGTCTGGTCTAATGGTTGCTCGTTTCTTCCTGGGGCTCATGGAAGGCGGTCTGCTTGGGGGAATGATCATTTATCTCGCCATGTTTTATCGACGCCATCAGCTTATGCGACGCATCGGGCTTTTCTACTGCGCAGCCCCTTTATCTGGCGCATTCGGTGGACTCCTCGCTACCGGATTGTCCGAGATAAAAACTCCCCATTACAAAGGCTGGCCCTTCATCTTCTTCGTCGAGGGAGCAATCACCGTTGTTTTCGGCATCGTGGCGATTTTCTTCCTGCCGCATACGCCTGCCCAGTCGAAGTTCCTTACGGAAGAGGAGAGGCATATAGCGGTTGAGCGGATGAAGCTTGATGCGCATGGTGCTGTCCCGACGGGTTCGGTTGACAGTGAGAAGTTCGCGTGGCATTGGGTGAAGATGGCAGTGTTCAACTGGAACACTTGGCTTCTTTCATTGAATTTCTTCGCAGTTATTACACCAATATATTCTTTCTCGTTGTTTTTGCCTACCATTATTTCGGCGCTGGGATATACAAGAGTCAAAGGTTCGTCTCCTCACTCTTCCTCCCTTGTTTTTAGTCCGGACTCTCACTAACATGCTCCATCCGTTAGCCAATCTCTTGACCGTCCCTCCAAATATAGCGGCTTTTCTTAGCGTACTCCTTGTCACTACTCTCTCCGATAGGTACAAGCGTCGTGGTATCTTTATGCTAATCGGTGCTTCTGTCGCAATTGTCGGTTATATCATGCTCATTGCTACTTCTCGGCCTCATGTTCAGTATGGGGGTACATTTCTCGTCGCTGCTGGCAGTTTTGCATGTCCTCCTGTTGTTATGGGTACGTGCTATCCCCCTTTGATCTCGCCAATGCCATTACTACTTTTTACTCTTACTCTACCTTTTCGCTCCATTCTTTCTTCTTCTACCTACTCCTATTCCTCTCGCTCCCTTCTATACCCCCCTCTAAACTACCCTAACTAACCTCCCCTCCCCTAGGCTGGCTCGCAAACAACACCTCTCCGCACTACGTCCGCGCCTCCGCCAGCGGCCTACAAATCGGGCTCGCCAACATCGCCGCCTTTATCGCCACCTTCACGTATGTATCCTCTGACGCGCCGCGCTACAAAACCGGGCATGCAATCAATCTCGGGGTTCTGGGTCTGTGTCTCGTCGTCACGACCATCACGATGGGGTACTGTAAGTGGGAGAATGGGGTGCGGGAAAGAGGAGGACGGGATGCGCGGTTGCTGGAGGGGGAGTCGGATGGGGAGGGGGGGAGATTGGGGTTGGGGTTGGGGCATAGACATCCGCAGTTTAGGTATACGATTTAGAATACTGTAGATGGGGGGTGGGGTGGGGGATGGGATTGAAGAGAGAGGGGGGGTGGTGGGTGGGCTCTGCGGGGTAGAAAATTAGGCGGATTTGGGATAATGTATTAGAGTTAATTACTGATACTAGATGAATGTTCCAAAGAGTCTAGATAATGTAATACTCGCATTGTCCGAGAGTAGTCTAGATATTATCACCAACAGAACCAAATGGAGAGACTTGGATAATATCCAGCCTCTACCAGGCGGAAAAACCAGACTGATTGGGACAATATATTACAGCGGATTACTGATTCTAAACGAATATTCTAGAGCCTCTCAGATATTATAATGTTTTAATCGTGCAAATGTCTTTCAGTCGTCATCATAAGCAAAGTTCTTCATCATGTTCTCATTGCCCAAAGATCTTCCACATATTATCATCCCAACCATCTCCATCACATTCTCAACTATCAAGAACTCCTCCTCTAGCCATTTACTAAATCCACTGTACCTTCTTCTGCACCTCCTTCTTCTCCTCGCAATCGTCCCAGAACAGGTTCGACCCAGAAGAGCGATTTCAAACCCCCGCAGGTACCAGAGTCAGTGTATCCAGAACCTGGCGTAGATTCTGGACCCAGGCCACCTTTGGAGCTAGACGTGGTGGTATTGTTTTCCATTTTTTCGGTTGTATGGTGCGGTGGTGGTTGAAAGGTGATGGTATATAGTAAGATTGGAAGCAGCTAAGCTAGTGGGTGCGTTTATTTTGTCATGAGGAAAGTTGGATTCAGGGGGGGCACTAGGGGTAGTTCCTGCCATTTATAGAAGCTTAGCCCGGGGATTCTTCTTGTATTCGAGGGCGTTCAACTCGGTTAATTGGGGTTCAGGGTCGAATGAGGATGTGTTGGTCGGGAGGCGGATCCGGATTCAGGTGCAGAGATAGATGGGGCTGATGAACGGAGTCTCTTGTTTTTTTACTTCTTAGTCAGGCCGGAGCTAGGTAGCGCAATATCATATGCCGATTCCCTCATAGAGTCACAGTAGCACTGCATATGAAGGAATCAGATATGAAGCAAAGAAAAATAATATTGCAGTGCTTGCTAACTCGCTACCTAACTAACGCTCACTAATCAAGAAGACAGAAAACAACGCTCCTAGTCTAGAACAGGGAGATCCCTAAAAGGAAGAAGATAAGAAAACCTAAGAAAACCACAAAAGAGGAAGGAAGATTAAAATGTCCCTTCGGAAGAGAATAATGGAAAGGATCCAAATTGGACCTGCATAGACAGAAATTCAAGAAAGTAGAGGACAAAGGGAAAGAAGGGGAGAGGAGGTAGAGGAGGAGAAGGATGGGAGAAAGGTGTGATGGAGAGGGAGGGGAGGAGAGAAGAGGAGAGGAAGAAAAGAGGATCGGTGCAGTAATGGAAGAGATGCGAGAAGTGCACCACCAAATCCGAGGCCTAGAACCGCCACATCTCCCAAAGCGTATTCTTCTGCGCGCCCGCTCGGTTGAGTAAATTTAGGAAAAAGGGGGGATCGGAGAGAAGAAAAAGGAAGAACGAAAACAACCTCAGAACTCCACCACCACCGACTCGTAGCACAGACAAATCCCCAAGCAGTAAAAGAAAAGAAGACAAAAGAAAGAAAGCAAACCCCAAACTCCAGACCCGAACAACCTCCTCTGACCGCCTCGTACTGTCTTCGGCATCTTAAGAAGTAGGCTTATCACAAATAACGCTCTGAACTGAGTTGTAGTAGACGCCCTGCATCTGGGCAACGTTGTTTTTACCCACAATAGCATATACGTCGCCGGCGCACTATTCCCCATTAGCACCAATCAATGATCGTTAATCCGCAAGCCGCAGAAACAAAATAAGCAACGGAAGAAGTAAGAGCACGACAACATACGTTCGCATTCGTATAGATCCAGCAAGCAGGCGTAACCGCAGTATTAATCTGCATGCTCTGAACCCCATTGTTGACGCCCGCAGGGAGGGTGTTGCATTGTCCAACAGGGGCGAAGAGCTTGTAGGCGGCACCGCCGCAGTTTGGACCGCTGTACACGGCGGCCATGAGGGGGCTAAGGCTTGTAAGCTGGGTGGGTTTAAGAGGGGTGAGGGGAAGACTGACGCATTGGAGGTGGCGGCATTGTTGCAACTGCAGGTGTTTACGCGGGCAGTTTGGTTCCATTGCCAGGCGCAGGGTGCGGCGTCACAGTAAGGAGCGAACTGGTCGGAGACGGTGCCGGTGATGAGAGTGGCGAGGATGGCGGCGGTGGCGAGAGTGAACTGCATTTTGTATTTGGTTGGTGTTGAGTTGGATGGAAGGAAGAGAAGAATTGAGTGGAGAAGTTAGATCTAAGATCTTTAGATTGTTAGAGTAGTGGATTGGAGTTGAGATGAGATGAGAGTAGAGAAGATGTTGTTGCTGGCTGTTGGATTGTAGATGGAGAAGTGATAGAAGTCCTCGACTTTATACATCTTTCCCAAGGACGATAATGTCATATCTCAGGAATCATTTCCATCTCGATGTCCTCATGGTTGCTGCTGGCATCCTCATGGCGTAGACTATTGTATCGTATCCAAGAGTGTACCTCTATTCCACGGCTCAATGCGTAAATACCTCAACCAAAATTCAGATTGTAGTCCTGGGAGGCTTATAGGCGATGATAAAATCCGAAGCAATTCAGAGATCGATCGAGATTCGAGAAGGTTGTTGATCTGATACTATCTCCGCATGTAATTAGAGTTGGGAAACAAATCTTCCTATTGGTAGTCCATGGAGCACAGCATAACGTTGATCATGCAGGGTCTAATGCCAACCTTACCTAGATCAAACTCTGGATTGAACACGAGCTTCACTTTGTTCTGTAGGACAGACACTCAAAACGTAAACGGTCAAATCACTTATGACTGAGTTCATGTATCATCTGCATACTCCGAAAATGACTAGACGTGTCTGAGCGAGCCTACGACTGCGAGGCACTTGGTGGTTCCTTACAAGAGGGTGGAGAGTTTACAAGTGTACAAGAAAATGGTAGATCGATGTAGTCCTTAATAGTGAAACAGTCCGAGATCAAAGATGAGGTTTAAAGCTGTAGGATCATCACCTAAACGATCAGCGACTACAACGACGAACAAAACTAGAGCTCTAAACGGCGGTGTGCACAACGTGAAACGTAGAAAGAAGCGATGAGGTTTCTCCAAGGAGATCATACGAACACATGGCTTCCGTCGTATTTTTTATTCATAGCTGAGATTTTCATGTGTCATTCCGGTCCATCTACACGAATTAGGGGTTTGCGGATGTACCAACACCTTCAATAGGCCCAGGAAAATACAACGTCGAACCTATAGACTTCACTCAGCTGTGTCGAGTTTCATAAGCACAGATCGTGAGTATTATAAGATGAATATTTGATTGAGTTTGAGAGAACGATCTCCGATTCATATCATACCCAGAACAAATCTGATGCCGTACCGGAAGTGAGGGGTTACTGTTTATTTGCACCACAGTCCAGTCCGGGCACCGATAAACTCACCGCCGTTGCATGTCAACACCTCGTGGACGGGTTACCGTCACATAGTCGGATAGAGTGCTCTCCGATGCCTTACAACAGCAAACCCGATCTTGTTCAGCAGCCGTCATCGAGGATAAACTTTTATGTCGTGTACGACATGCTAAAACGGAAGTGCGATATCCTAGATGATGACTTGATCATTCTTCGCCGAATGGATAGTTGAATTTCAGTAGGCCATTTAGGCCCCCAACCCATCCGTCGTCGTCGTCGTCGTTCAATCCACTTTTAGCTCCCCGAACCACGCAAGGAACGCCTCCACCCCATTCGTCACCCTTCACAATTTCCTCACCTTGGACCCTCACTTCCATACCAACCCCAACTCCAATACTCCTCCTTCGTCCATCGATGCTGACTTCCAGTTCGCGGCCTCGGTTCTTTTCACTCAATCGGAGTGTGATCGGTGTATTCGCAGGTAGAACAAGAGGTCTGAATGAGAGACTTCTCGGACAGATCGGTGTAAGAAGAAGGCTGCTGACTAGTGGATGAATGATGCTACCACCGGAACTCAAACTATATGCTGTACTTCCAGTCGGGGTGGATACAATCATTCCATCTGCGACTGCTTCTGTCAAGAACCGACTTCCAACAAAGACTTCGATAATAGCCAGATGAGCTTCCTTTCCTCTATGAATGATAACTTCATTCATTGCATATACATCACCGTCAGGGCCATATTTTGAACCATTCTTTATTTGATTGCCATCGGAACCAAAGACACCAACCTTCAAGCGATTTCTTAGAAGTATTTTTGACCTCCTCGAAGGTCCCATGGATTTCCCTCTGACACTCGACCAGCTGGCTATATCCTCTTCTTCGGCAAGGGAAACTTGGACATGAGGATGTTTCTGATCTTGAAAGAGATAGGATCCAGCTCCAGCTCCCGACATGTAAACTTCTCGAAAAGCTCGTTTGAACTCGGTAAATTTCCATTCACCCAAGAATCCGAGTGTGCCCATGCTAAATGAAAGCAACGGGGGAACATGCCGACTTATACTGAACAGAGACGATGCATGTAGTATGGTTCCATCTCCACCTAGTGTTGTAACCATATCCACTTTGACAGGGAATGCAGACGGATCGGTAGTCGAATAAATTGGGAAGGGAAGAGATTGATGGAGAGACTCGGCGACAGTTCGCTCAAATATCAGGGAAACATTGTCGTAGTTCGATTTTATGTGCCTGTCGTGAGTTAGTCAACATACTTGAGGTAGAAAGGCACGATACACACTTTGCATATTCAATCAGGGATTCTGTGACGGACGGCGCATATTCTTTGCCTACAAGCAGAAAGTTTCGAGGTGGAGAGGGCCATTGCAGTGAGAGTAGATCACTCGTTTGGCTTCCTATAGTCTTAGATGTGAATATCGTAAGTAAGTAATGGATGGTGCTCAAGCAGAACAAAGGGTGACCATACGCTGATATCTAGGAATAATTCGGTCGGGCAGAGCCGTAATATCTAGGATTTCCCGTCTCGCCGCCGTACTACAAAAAGACCTTCTTTGCAGTACATGCCCGCTCCGCAAAGCTCTCGCGATCATAGTCTCTATGTCGAGGGTGTAGTACGATCGACGACAAACTTTCCAGGTGCTCTTAGTTGATGGTGTGAGAGAGGAACAAGAGGGGTAAATAAGACATTATTGGGCGATGCGCATGTTGATTTAACGGAACAATCCGACGGTTGAGAGCTATATATCTACAATAAAACCATAACTCCAAATAAGAGATGTGTCTTGTATATACAATGAATGAGAAGGAATGCGACAACAACTCCTGTATATGAAAGAAGATCAAATTTCTGTTGATATTGACACTCCCACGGATCTCTGAGGGTGCCCGGTGCCTTATCACGCTTATTTCGTCACCATGTGCCAATTAACCTTAAGCTCTGGTCCGTGCATAACAAGGTAGCTCCGTGAATCCCGCGCCCGCTCATACCAAGGCGAGTGAAGGACAGGATAGGCGCTCAATAGAACACAACAAATCCAAAGCCTTTCACTTTATGTTGCCGACGGTACAACATGGTACGATAACGGGCTCCAGATAAAGTCATATTGGGTTGTGACGATATCTATACGAGCATACGAATTCACTACGAGCACCAGAAATATCCTTCACGTCAAACCACCCCACCAAAAGGCTGCTAGCTAGGCTAGATAGCTAGGTACTTAGTGAGGTATCAGCCGGCGCGAACCTGCCTTGCTTCTGAGCACACGACCTTTATCCTGCCTGTCGACTCTTGGGTAACTGCGACCATTCTCCAGTCTTCCTCTCCTGCCATCATCCGCACACAAACCAGTCATGTCCGAACCAGAGCTCAAACAGCGTACTACTACTCGTAGTCGAAATATGCCAGCACCAGTACCAGATTTTGGAGGGGGTACGAAAGAGAAGGCGGTAGGAGAACATCCGTCTGGAGAAGTAAAACATGGATATGCAGCACAGATATGGAGGTTGTTGAGTTTTGCGACATACTTCTGGGCATGCTGTTGCACGTAGGTTCACCCAGTGCCTGATGTTGATTTTCTTTGCTAATGGGCTGAAAGAATCCAAGCGACTCAGATTCTCGGGGTACCTATGTACTTTATAAATAAGGATATATACTATGCATGGATGGCGCTCACGAAACAGTCCTTTGGGCTACTGGTTACGACTATGACACAGTGGTGGAGTCCAACGGTGGTTCGAATAAGTGGTGATGCATCGGTAGCGGGGCAGTTGCGAAAGACGGAAGATGGCAGGCTGGAATGTGATTTCCCAGAGAGAGTTGTTCTCATTGCGAATCATCAGGTAAGATACTGCTAGCCTTGTGGAGGGGCATCTCACTGATCTTGAATACAGCTCTATACAGATTGGTTATACCTTTGGTGGGTAGCCTACACAAATACTCCACCAACGCATGGTCACATCTACATAATTGCAAAGGAGTCGTTGAAATGGGTTCCGATTATTGGATGGGGGATGCGATTTTATGGCTTCATATTCATGTCCAGGAAGATGGAAAAGGACCGGCCTCGAATGGAGCATAGATTGAAGCAGTTACGGGAACGACATTCTGGGCCTCTGTCAGGAACACCAGGGCTCGATCCGATGTGGCTGTTACTATTCCCCGAAGGGACGAACGCAAGCGACAATGGAAGGATAAAGAGTGCAAAATGGGCAGAGAAGATCGGTGTCAAAGACATGGAGCATGTCCTTCTCCCAAGGAGTACTGGGTCATTCTTCTGTCTGAATCAACTCAAAGGTTCGGTGGAATATGTTTATGATTGCACCATGGCATACGAGGGTGTTCCGTAAGTCTAATCAAAACATCCACATGTAGCACTACCACTAACACTCTCCCAGACGCGGTAAATTTGGACAAGACTACTTCACCCTAACGTCATCCTACATCGAAGGACGACCCCCAAAGTCTGTAAATCTCTACTGGCGCCGCTTCCGCATCGCCGACATCCCCCTCGACAACGCCGAAGAATTCGACTTATGGCTACGGGAGAAATGGTACGAGAAAGATGCGCTCATGGAACAGTACATGACCACCGGACGATTCCCACCTAACGCCGCATCGGACAAGGGGGCGCATGAACATGAGTTCATCGAGACGGAGGTGAAGCAGAAGAATTGGTCGGATTTCCTCAATATCTTTGTCGTGCTGGCTACAGCTGGATTGATTGCGAATCTTTTTGCCAAGGTGTGGAATTGGGCGCTGTATGGTAATATGAAGGCGTAGGCAGAGAAGGACGGTTGTCAATGATGGTTATGGATCTGGGTGTTACATATGGGATTTGGGGGTCAGGAACTGTTATGGGTCCATGCGCATTACTATTCCATTTTCCGCGGTGTTGTTCATTGTTTTTAATGGTTGGGCTATTACTCCTTCTCTTTTCCTTTATCTCTCATGCTTTTTGGAGACTGAATACCCAATGTGTGAAATGGATGGATGGATCGATTAGTTTTATTTAAGTTATTGTGGATAGGATTAACTCAACTCTTGGTCGATGGGTGGAAGTTTAGATATGGATAGGGATGATTTATATAGATACCCAGTATGTTATAGTGAATATATTCAACTGCTTTCACAGTATCTAGACCGGGAAGAGTGCATGCGTGAATAAGGGTTGGGGGGATATTCCTGATATATATAGTATTCGCACAATAAGTTAGCAGAACGTGCATTTGATCGGACAAGTGTACTATACTATATAGATCTCACCTCCCTCCTTTGTCTCTTCTCTCCTTGGGCGCTCTGCTCTGATTCATATTGAATTCCCCTTATCTCGTCATTTCACAATAGCAATAATATAAACAACTATCCTTATAAATCAATTGTTATTCACATCAGGGTGGACTTGCTTTACCCATTCACCCGTCCCCCTTCTACAAGTTCACTAGAGTTAGATGGATAAAGCAGATCATCTTATACTATGCCATCTCATCTTGTCTAGTCTATATATAACCTCCAAGTAGCCATCCTAGCTTGACTAGATACTTTAGGTGAAAGTCTCGTTCATTCACCGTCTAGGTCCGTCCTATCCCATCTCGTCCAATCACATCCCGTCCTATCTCGTCCCATCTCGTCCAATCGCATCCCGTCCTATCTCGTCCCATCTCGTATATTCATCTACATTCTATATTACTGTATATTCACGCAACTGGAAAAGCTATGCGGAAGGTAGAAAGTGCCCTAAAATGCCTTACCCTAGCGAACATTATCCCTTTCCTCCACCTCCTCGAACATCAAAAGAAAAACCGCCAATCCCATCACCAAGATCAAGTAAGTGCATTCAATCAAAACAACTACTTCTCCCAAGTACAAAACTCGTAAACCGCCCAAATATCACGAAGAGAGATCCACAGCTACCCAGGAGTCCGCCCTCCTATACTTCCTACTACATCACCTACCAGAAATCATCCTCATCCCACCAACCCCCCTCCCTCCTCCCTCCTCCCCCCCCCCTCCAGTCCCATCAACCACTCATAACTTCTCCCCCCTCCACAAGCACCACCTCATCAACTCTCTCCTTCCCATACTCCACCCTCAACCAAGTCCTCAAAACCCCCCTCCCCATCCCCGTATCCAATTCCCAAACCCTCCCCCTCCTATAAACCCGCTCCCCACCATACACTCCATACCCCCAAACCCCGTCCCACCTCCATAACACAGCCACGGGCCCCGCTTCTTAGTTTCCATTCCCTCATCCTCCCGTGGCAGCAAACCGCAAAAATCATTCACATGATCATGACCACATCCCAAAGCTACCACATCTTCTTTCACCAACACATCATAGAAATGAGAATTTACACTCGGACCCTCCGTTGGTTCTCTTCTCCGACCTTTACAGATTCTAAGATTCGGATTTGCGAATTCGGGGAGTGGGATGTGGAGGAATGTTAGAGAGAGATGAAAGTTATCTTTATCATTATGACGTGCTTTTCGTAGTGTTTTGTGAGATTCTGAGCTGAAAATGCATTGATATTGATCTATCTGAAGAAGTGAAATACATGAAAAACAGCTGGTTTATATCCTCATTTCAGTGGCAAAAAGATCAGCAAGAAGGGGTCCAAATAGA